>JABUQX010019212.1:37500-42500 GCA_015478945.1 Trachelipus rathkii
TAATTTGGAAATTATTTTGGTTAAAGCTTTGTTATAAGAATATTGAAAGTTTTTTAATCTGTATTCAACCGGTTTTGAGACTGATTGAAAAAGATAAAATATTTGAATTTATCGAATTTCAATGAATCACAATATTTTTTCAAATATCAAAAGAGCGGAGATTTCTTTTCATAGAATAATGTTATGAGCTTCTTACACAATATGACACTCTGTTTTTTTAATGAATCTTCAAATGTAAGAATGTAGTTCTAATCATCAATTAGGTTCCATGAGAACCACACCAAACCTTTTCACTGTAGTTTTCTGTTGAAAACTGTAAATTCAATAATATAAACAATAAATAAATATTATAAAACGGATCAGTTCTACAATTGATTTATCAAGCGTCTTTTTATTAATGAGTTGATGTTCCTTGCAATGCTAAGAAAGAAATATCTTATTTATAAAGGTTCCATGTTTAACATAGTCAATTTTTCTACTATCACTTTCTCCATTGTAAATTTTCAAAACACATATTGAAATTGTTACTATGTGAATATAAAACGCCAATATATAAATTAGACATTATGTGTGTTATAATTCTGGCGAGTTTTTTTTAAGAGAGATCAGTGAGCAAAAAATAAATCGTTGATTCTTTCCAATATGTAAAATGCTATATATCAATTACCTCAAAAAGGCAGAAAAGAGAATTTCGATTGTATTGTTTTATTAGGTGTCTGAATAAATTAACGTTTATTAAAATGAATTTCAATATTTGTTTTATATAACCAAATATTTCATTAGTTGTAGAAACCTGCTTTATTATTAATTAAATAAATAATTTTATACTTCTAAAAATTTAAACGGCCTTTTTTTTAAACTTTTTATTCAAATTTAACATAAATTTTAGAACGTACTATAAAGATATACGATTTATTACTCTAAATTTACACCTAAAATCTTTTCACCCATCCAAATCAATAAGTATTATTATTTTATATAACTGTATTATTATCTAAGCTATTTATGAAAAAAATATATTAGTTAACATTTTATTCCGGTAAATATGCATTTATCAATAAATGTTTAAATTCAAAAGTAAATTTGTCAATAGTTTTAGATAGCCTAAATTGACGTTTTTAATGGAATTTCAATATTTAGGTATATTTTTATATACCTAAAATATTTATATTATGTATATTAAAAACTTAGTTTATATTTATATTAATAAAAGGAATTTAAATTCACACAAATATGTCAAACGCCTGTTTCTATCGTTTAATTCAAACGTAATATATAACAAAATGTTAGTAATCTCATTAAAAGCTAATCGATAGTCTTGATATGTCCACGGATAAGTACTTCATACACATATACTGATAGAGTGTTGTCGTTAATTTTTGCGATATTTTGTGGTGGATGGTTACGAGTGCGTGAGTGAACTTAGTCTCGGCTATAGTTTGAAAAACATATAACTGTAATGTGTTTCAATTTGTGTCAAATTACACCGGAAGTGACGACAGATATAGTCCGAATGAAAGAAGGAGAATCTCTTGAAGCTGCAATGGGTTTTTAATAATGGTTGTCTTTAAATTGAATTTTTCTGTTCTTTATATATTGCGCGAAATTTCAATATTATTGTTTTTTATATACTCGATACGTAACTAAGTCATTCGATTATTGGTGTGTCGCATACGCTTCGTAGGATTCCTTCTATTAGAGTAAATATGTGTTTCAGAACTTGTCTCTGCCCTGAAGCTCTTCATCGACCGTTCTATCTTCTTACCACATATTATGTCACATGACATTACGGTGAATTAGACTCTTTAAAGTAACGAGTCTCCTATCGTACACGCGAATCAACAACTCACACATCTTCTTGAGAATAGTGTATTTTGAGAATTAAAGTCTCTATTTACAAATCTTGAAGTTTTTAAACGGTATTTTCAGGCATGTTTCTAGAAGAGACACCACAGTGAGAAATATTCGTAATGCCAGTGTAGGAATTAGGCTAATTAACTCCCGAGAAGATGAGACGCCTACATAATGAGCGATTAGGTGTGTGATTGGCATGGTATGTGAGGTAATTCGCAGATGCACATAATGTATCACGTAATTGTCTTGTATCAGTGTCTGACAGAATGCGCGATATAGTCGTGATCTGTGTTTCGAATGACATGCGCCGCGAGTATAGAAATAATTTTTCTTTAGTTTCTGTGATCTATACCCTGATTGTCTTAAAATAAATAAATGGTGGCAAACATATGTTAATACTTGCTATAAGATGTAGCCGGCCGAATTCCCATTGACCCTCTGTTTCGTTCAAGAGTTTTGCATTACCACTCTCTAGCTGAAAATACTCTAGCAATACTCTTAAGAACGTACAAACGATTTTTCCTGAATGAAAATTTGTCAAACATTTGAGAGATATAAATCTCTCTAGTGAAAGGGTTCTTCCACAATTCGAGCTTTTTTAAGCTGTTATTTTCAAGAATATAATTAGAAAAAAAAATAAGGTGTATTCCATTGAAAGCAGTTTACAATTTTCAAAAGCAAAGCTGAAAAGTGAAGTTGATTAGTTATACGAGTATATAGCGTGTCGTAGTATAATAGTAAAGACACTGTTCTTCTGTATGTATATATATGCATTACTTTTTGCGAATGTGAGTGTGTGTAGTATAGTACGGCACTCCAGAGGATCTAGATGGGTATGTATCATTAGTGTTGCGAAACTCTGGTTTTATTAAACAACTGTACTTTAACTTATACATAAATTAGGTGAACCGCTTTTTGCCTAAGTTATTCATCTCTCGGATGGACATTCGGAAAGTTCTCGTGAACGCTTACGACAAAAGATGTGACAAATTTTTCTCTTTACAGAGTCTTATTATTGGGTCACAACACTTTGTGTTATTAGAATATGACTTAGTTGTTACGTGCTGCTAAACTTTGAGTGCTTGTTATATAATCTGAGATATTTGGTTATGGCGTCTGAGCGTCCATTTGTGAAAAAATACACTTGTGGGATGTCAATGCACTAGTAAGCAAGAATTGTCCGCTAAAATAAAGACCCCAAAAGAATGGGAGGATTTCCATTTACTTCGATCTTACCGGTGTCTCTGTGATATATATAATAGACGTATGTTATTCTTAATGAGAGTATGTCAATTTCTATATGTCTGAGTGTATTTATAGATAGCTAGCGCAGATATTATTGGAAAATTCATTTAGTCTGCGAGAAAAAGCCTTGTTCTGTTATATATATATATAAGTATGGTAGTGAACTTCCTTAAAATTGAGCCGGGACTCTCATTTGCACTAATGTGTAGCACATTACGAATTTAAGAAATCTTGCGTAAGAAGACAAGCTAGTCACATAGTTTCTATATCCTGACAAGCATTGTGTAAGTATCTGAGTTTATGGAAACTGCATTAAAGATGTTCTCTGAGACCGCGCGCGCGAGATTTTTGCAGCATACTTTATATTAAAACTATCTGTGATTTGTCAATATATTGATAGATGGGCCAACAAAGTCACAACTTTCAAAAAAGATGAAAAAGTGAATTTTGTGCAACTAAGTTTTATGGCGAGGTCCGTTACTAATGATACTTTGGGATCGTCGTTGTTAATGATATATCTTTCTTGCGGCCTTTTTCCAGTTTGAGTAGGTTTTGCAAATGTATTTGGTTTTCCGTCTTTTGAAAACCTGTTTTATTTAAAAAAATTTAACTTCTAAAATTAACGCTTTCTTTAAATTTTCCACCATTAACAGAATGCCGTGTAAGCCACGCAGTATATGGGTTCACGAAACTCTTAAACCAGTACGACTGTCTATTCCTCTCTAAATTCCCGATCACAATTGTGTAATATAATATTATATGGGTTATAGCGTTAAAGAATTTCGAATATTTGCAGTAGACAGGTATTCTGCGAAGTCCAAGTATGATTTTGTATACAAATATCCTGAGAGGTGATTCGATCTGAAATGGTCTCCAATTTTCATATAGAGGACGACGGAATACAGAACTAGCAGATGTGTTTATATAAGAGTCTCGAAGCTATTTTAGGCGCGAGATGCGGTCTGTACAAATTGCGACGCTGTGTTCTACAGCCTGGGTTTTATCATTTGCATACTGTAATTGTTCTTATCTTTGAGTATGAATATAATTCCTAATATTTGTTTTATTAGGTTGTCTGATAAAACCACGCTTTTTTAAAATAAAATATTTAATTCTAATATTACTCGGCATTACCATAACTAATAATTCTTCTTCGACCGCTCTCATTCTAAACTCTCTAGAGAGCGTCTTGAGTAAGTGCTCCATTACTTTGGTCATGTGATTAAGCTTTCCCAACTCACACCGTCTATTGTAAAGTTGTTACACTTGTACACCGTTCTTGTAACAGAAATTGACGTGATAGCTCTTCCATGATTAGGTACGTGATCTCTAACCCAGCGCACTCTTTCTCTGTGAGGAATAATTAATATAAGTTATACGAATTTGAATGGCACGAATTTCAAAGCGGCCTGAGACTAGCCAATTAGAGCTGGATGGAATACTCGCGAACTATACTTGCTCTAAAATACGATCTATTATATTTAGAGAGATGCTATGTGACAGGACTTGCGATTAAAATCTACGGCTTTTTAGCATGTACTAAATCTCTGTTACCAAAGCGCGAGTTATCTCTAAAACGGCGACGCCTGTTGTCGATAATGTGTTTTATGACACATCTGTCAAAGATCCAGTAGTTGCACATGTTATATTTTTCAGTCACTTTATTTGAAATTAATTTGAAGGCTATATATTTGTTGAAAAATTACGAGTTATTAGACATGGTATTTGTGCGCGATTTCTGCGCATGTTCGGTATTAAATATGAACTATAGGGTTGTCTGGTCATGTGCGACCATATGCTATGTATACACAAAAGCACAGGGAACACGCACGCAGAGTTATAAATGTTACTCTGTTTGTTGATGGTGTCCTCTCAATGTTTGAGACTCTGTCTTCAATTTT
>JABUQX010019212.1:47500-53498 GCA_015478945.1 Trachelipus rathkii
ATTTTTGATCCTGAACCTGGAATTCAATTTGACTGGAATTGGAATTTTTTAGTTCGACACCTCTCTAAAATAAATTTCTGTATCTAAAAAACCATTTAGAATTTCCAAAAAATAATTACACCATGATGTGCAGGAGGAATTTTTCTCCTAATTTAGATAATAAAAAAAAAAATGGGAATTTTGATTTTTTGCCTTCAAAAAGTAGGGGTCTAGTTATGAAGTCTCCCCTTAATATTTCCAAGTTAGAGTTTTAGGTAGTTTTTTGAGTCCAAGTTAAGGGTAAGATATAAATATAAAACAAGCCGGTTTAACATAATTTAAGATCTCTCCAAAGCTCTTACCAAGGGTCTTCTGCTTTTATTTCTCTCATCCTCTTCTCTTCTCTCTCTCCTCTCTCTCTCTCTTCTCGTCTCTCTCTCTATATATATATATATATATATATATATAATATATATATTATATATATATAATATATATATATATATAATTATATATATATATATATATCTATATATATATATTATATATATATATATATATATATATATATATATACAATTTTCCCCACCGCTCATGGGCGTTAAAAGTTGTCATCTAACGGAAATTACGCATTTGACACAGACGCAGGCCTTA
The DNA here is from genome assembly GCA_015478945.1 of Trachelipus rathkii. Lineage (NCBI taxonomy): Eukaryota > Metazoa > Arthropoda > Malacostraca > Isopoda > Trachelipodidae > Trachelipus > Trachelipus rathkii. The sequence continues at coordinate 48,134 of JABUQX010019212.1, forward strand.
AAATGAAGGAGATTAAATTCAGCAGAAAACACTGAAGATGGAAGAGAATTCTACAGGATGACTGGAAAGAAGGAAGCACCATAACAAACAAGCCTGGAGTTGCCAATGTCAGCACAATGCTCATGTACAGTCACTGCACCCTTTGTAATGCTAGGGCGTCGTAAAGGTGGTGGTACGCGAGTGGTTAATTCCCTCGAGCACATGCCGCTGTAGTACCTATAGAAAGAGACATAGCTCCAACATTGCGTCGCGTGATAGAGGGTCAAGTGAATTGGAAAGTACAGAACAGTTTATAAGCCTTTTGGCCTTTTTCTCGACCCTGCCTAAAAACTGGTGAAACCAAAGCTTTCCCCCAGATTCATACACGGGTGGATAAGACCCTTCCAAAGTTGAAGTAACTGAGAAGAGAAAGAAATTCTCGCTGTCTGAACAGAACTCTCAGCTTCTTTGAGGATGCCTTAGCAACCATTGTGATGTGAGGTTTCTAAGACATTTTTTTTTGTTTATGTTATGGTCAAGAATGTTTATATCGTCAACTGAAGAAACGAGAGAACTATCGAAAAATATAGGAAAGTTAGAATGTGTCTTAGAGAGTAAGATTTGTAGAATTTGGGTTTTTAAAGGATTGAATTTACCAAGGTTGAGACGACCCACCGATAAGTTCTTTCCAGGTCAGCGAGAATAGAATCGCAAAGATTAAGATAAGAGGCAATACTAGAAGCAAAAGAGTGAGCAGACTTGAAATGAGTTGAAGAATGGAGGTCGAGTCAGTGAATATGAATGGTTAGAGTTAGATGAGCAACTGAGAAAATCAATAATGAAAAGCGGGAATAGAGCAGGAGATAAAATAGAACCCTGAAGAATACCACTATTAACATAGAGGGAAGAAGAAGTCGCCCAATCAACAATAACCAATATTAAGCGATTTAAAAGAAAGCTACACATAAGTAATCAAATAGAAGGAGGAAATCTAAAAGAGAGGAGTTTACAATGTAGCGACGAGTACCATATCCGGTCATATAAATTAGATATGTTCAACGCCACCAAATATGTCTCCCCATAGTCCCTAACGGTGGAAAATCACAAATCTGATAGATAGGAAAGTATATCTTCAGTAGACCTCGAGCGTCGAAAGCCGTTCTGGTGATCGAAAACAAGATAATGAGATTCCAGATGATGTAAGAAATGAGAGTTGAGAAAGGTTTAAAAGAAAATGATTTTAAATATGGTACAAGTGTGAGCTATTTATTGGTTGATAGTTTGAAGGACAAGGGCTGCTACCTTTCTTCAGAACAGGTTGGACAATTTAACGTTTCCAACACTGAGTAAAAGTGCTAGTATTGAGGCATAGAGAATATGAACAAGAGGTGGTGCCAACTCAATAGCAAACTCTCTCAAAACGTTCATAGGTTTCAGGAGCCAATGCACCTGATCATATATAATCATAGGTAAACGCACGGGACACCTGAGAGGAGGAGGAGGATTGCCAGAGTCATCCAGGGTTGAATTAGAGGAAAACAGGAGGCCAAAAGGATTGCCTTTTCAGTTGAAAAATTAGCAACATAACCATCAGAGTGAATAAGAGGAGGAGAAAGGCAGATTTATTGAAGTTATTAAAGATGCTTTTGGAAAAGGGTCAGAAAAATTTGTCAGTAGGAAAACCAAGGAGGTCAGAGCACTTTCGTTTTATGAAAGTACGCTTTGCTCGTCGAATAGTTTCCCTCTAACGATTCCGAGCTGAATGAAAATTAGCTAAAGTGACTTGAAGAAAGAGAATTTTTAAACTAACGATAGGAAATGTCTCTTGCCTGAATGGCACGATCGAACCATAGATTTTGAGGAGAGAAATATTTAGTTGAAGAAGCTATATATATATATATATATATATATATATATATATATATATATATATATATATATATATATATATATATATATATATAATATATATATATATATATATATATATATATATATATATATATATATATATATATATATACAAGTTTGTTGTTATGCAACATGAGGTTTTGAAAGTGGAAAGTTAATAGAGTAAATAAGAAATATTTAATTGTAGGTAACTTATTTAAGGAATTACGAATACTTTCAAATAAATGAAGGTTTTGTCTTTGAAATACAATACTCTATGAGGATAAATATTACGATAATACAGTAATAAAAGTGTAACTTTCACAAGAATATCCAGTAATAATAATAAGTTCGCTTTACGAGTTTCAATATTTAAAATGTCCTCTGATTGAGAGCAGGGAGTAATGGAGATTGGACAATACAGTGAAAAAATCAAGAAGAAAAAGAATGAAATCAAAATTGGCGACAATTACTCTCAGGATTCTAATCCCTCCTCATCACCATAAGAACTCAAAGAAAAATGTCAATTTTCTCGCCAAAAGATTTCAACTTCATTAATTAGTATATAAAAAAAAAATATTCTCTCAAGGAGGATGCACTTAGCTCTCTAAATATGAAGTGTCAGAAAGAAGACATAGAAAAAGATCCCCTAAAACCTAGGATAAATATTTTAGGGAAAGGACACCGATAAAAGATCAGAACAAAGTAGGGTCTTTCCTTTTTAGGATGAGAATTTTCTTTTTTAAACAAGTGAATATAAGAACCCTCTCGACCCAGAAAGAATATTCATATTTAAAGGCAGGATTCAATTTGAGTTAAAGCAGCACCCTATTTTAGATCCTACCTTAAAATAGACCCAAATTTCTTAATTTTCAACCAATTTTGCTCGAAAAAAAACAGCAAACTGTAGCTTTTTCTGTCCTTTAAAACGTCTTTTTCGAGTGTTTCTCTGTGTCTGTAGTCATTTCTTCTGTATTTGCATTTTTTTGAAAACCTGTTTTTGACATTTTTTGAAAACCTGTTTTTGACATTTTTTGAAAACCTGTTTTTGACATTGATAGAAACTCGTCCTATATATTTTTTTCGATATGATATCAAACTTGCACTATAAATAGATGGGTAGTTTATAATTTTGCTATTTGATTCTAGATCCCAGAAATGGTCGAATTTCAAACCTTACTTTTTTGGTTTTTAAAATGAAAAATTGCAATAAATTTTTTTTGTTGATGAGATGAGGATGAAATTTTCAGGGTTTATGTAGTCGGAGGAGATACAAAATTTCGTATTTAAATGATTATTTTGTATTTGTAGTAGTTTTGTATTTGCACTTGGAACAAATTTTCAAAAAAAATTTTTTTTCGAAATTTAAAAAAAAAAATTTTTGAACATAGAAAAAAATTATCTAAGTAAAAAAGATATATCTCACCCGACTATATAAGCCCTGAAAATTTGATGTTGATCGGATTAGTAGAAGAAAAAAAATCTCAATATTTCATTTTTTCAAAAATACCTCAAAATTTCAATATTTCGTCGACATAGGAGTGAAAAGGTGACAAAGTAAAAGAAAGAAGGTCATTCATGAAGAGTATAGAAAAAGTTTCAAAATATTACAAAACCCTGAGGAACACCACTATTTTTAGATTTAAAGGATGAATGTAGACCGGCTACGTTAGCTTCAATAAAACGACTGAAAAGAAAATCAGAGAGAAAGCCACAGAGAGAAGGAAAGATACAGAAAGAGAAAAGTTTAGAAATAAAAGTTTTGTGCCAGACTTTATCGAATGCTTTCGACATGTCTATCGCTAAGGCAAATGATTCACTGAAAAGCCGAATAACAGAAGGCAGAGAGAGAGAGAGAGAAAGAGAGAGAGAGAGAGAGAGAGAGAGAGAGAGAGAGAGAGAGAGAGAGAGAGAGAGAGAGAGAGAGAGAGAGAGAGAGAGAGAGAGAGAGAGAGAGAGAGTCCTCTTTTTTTGCAAGACTATATGGCGTTCGTCTTTGAACTAACTCGATTTCTCAATTGTTCTAGCTTTGATATAACTGTCATGCTATACATTCGTTCCCTTAATTACACCTCAAATGAAAATGAAGTCACTGCCAACGCCTTTTAAAAACTTCATGCTGCTGCAAAGCCATTATAGAGTTGCCTGCAACTGATACTAAACATTTATTATGAGATTCTTCATTTTGGCAGGAGTCTTTCATTAATTTTGCCCTCTTTATAATACTAAAAATTTATTATGAGATTCTTCATTTTGCCAGGAGTTTTCATTAATTTTACCCTCTTTCTCATTTTTGAACTTTTTTTTTTTTTAAAACAGAAGTTCACACCTCACTGGCATAGCCCTATTCTAGGAGGTGAACTTCTCTAGATAATTTCTACCTAGGATCCGGCCTAGGAATCAAACCCAGACCCTTGCCATGCAACTCTGCCACTCTACCGATTGAGCCATGGTCGCTTATTTTCCCTGTTCTAATTAAAAGGTAATTTCCATTACCAGAACTTGTAGAGTAAACTTATGCATGGATACTCCTTTAGAAGTTACCATAATATTGCTGTTGTTTGTTCATAACCGTGACTATCTTTAGAGTAAATGTGATTTTCACATTTGTCTGGGAATATGTCATTTTTTAAGTAACTTACCTACTGATGAATATTTCAAATTCATCTGAAATTTTTCGTAGCTACGGACGTAGAGTTATTAATGAAAGGGGCGTAAAAAAATAAAAAACCCGACCAGACTAAATTACTCATATATATATATATGAGGAGAAAGATAAGAAAGAGTGAGGAGAGGAAGAGGAGAGAGAGAGAGAGAGAGAGAGGAGAGAGAGAAATGGAATGAGGGAGGAAGGAGAGAGAGAGGGGAATGGAATGGGAGAGAGGAGGAGGAAAGGAGGAGGAGGAGGAGAGAGAGAATGAATGGAATGGAATGAATGGAATGAATGGAATGGAATGGAAGGAATGGAGAGAGAGAGTTACATATATATATTATTATTATATATATATATATATATATATATATATATATATATATATATATATATATATATATATATATATTATTACCTTTACCTGTAAAATTAAAAATAGAGAGAAGGTGTAACTAAAAGAAAATGACAAGTTCTTTAATTCTCTGTTCCTCATTTTATCTTTTTAATAAGTTATCTGTTATTATCATATTTTTTAAAATCTCTTGAAAATTTAAAGAAAAATAATTTTAGTTATTTTTATTTAGAATATAAAATGCTTATTATTATTTTATTTTATAATTATAATATTACTAATAATAATAATAATAATAATAATAATATTAATAATAATAATAATAATACACATTAATAATACAATAAGAATACATTAATAATAATATTAATACATACACAGTAATAATAATAATAAAATATTCATTAATAATTGAAGGTGCACGCGCGAAAGCGTTTCTACCGATAAATGCGAAAACGCTAAACACCTACCCGTAACTGAACGAAGTACCG
>JABUQX010019213.1:0-45887 GCA_015478945.1 Trachelipus rathkii
TTTAACACTTTATGGGGGTCTATAATTTATTAAATCAGGTGGCCTGCTATTTGTAGTACCGCATTTGTAATCACTGATTTCTATTTGTATATTATAAGTTTATATGTTAATAGGATATTGGTATATATAGTATATAGGTTGTAGATACATAAAGACGAATAAATGGGCGTTACTATGAATTATAAAAGATAATTAGAGATATTTCTTTTAGAGGCTTTCTACAAGTAAGTGCTCAGAAGTTACCTAGGCGAGACCGAGATTTGGATGTTTTTATCGTCTTGTACGAATGCACCATGGACAGTAAACTCGATCAAATTTACGTATCGTAGATGCTGAGTTGGATATATTCATGATTGTCCTACTTGTTGAAAGAGGGTTATACTATCTGTGGGAATAAACGCAATGATCCACATGAGAGCATAAAGAATGCAAGGCAGATGAGTATAAACTAGCATTTATATAACATGTAATAATGGACCATCGGAGCATGCTCAATCAATCTCCAAAGTAGGCTTTTGTTAGATTAAGCTTTATTGAACGCATTATCTTACATTGATTCATCAATATGTAGGTAATTACTAAATCATGTGTCTACGCTTATTACTGTAGAGAGTAGTTATTTCCCACCACGTTAAAGATAAATTAGATTTATTAATTATACAATTCCCTAATGTTTCATTATACTCTGAATAGATCAAATTTTGACTTCTGTACCGTAGCATTATAAAAATGTAGCAAGAACTCCTTTTCCCTTACACACGGTGCATTGTGTGCTGCTCAATGTTCATAATAAGTAATGAACAGATATGGCTCAAGTAATATATCAGCATATGAAATTATAAGGAGAGTGTATGTCAGATATATATTTTTCATTCATTAATAATATATTTAACAAAAATTTATTTAGCACACCCCTGTCTAAGAAAGACAGTCCTGTAATAATGGACGAAGAAAGGGTATTCAAGAGGGAAACAAATGACATAGTGGTATGCCTTTGTGGATTTTTTGCAAGACTATGGTGTAGAGTGCAAGAGGCCACTTTTACTTTCACAGGGAAAGGCGGGAATCATATTTTGTGCTAAATGAAATCGATATACTAGAAAAGTTTTTGTCATACTTATTCAAGATATTGCTCTTGACAGGAAATAATGCAACGTGTAGCTAGTTATTTAGAAGAAGTGTATTAGCCCGATGTTTTCAGATTGAGATGTTGGATTTGATGATTAAGCGTAAATAAGAACGTAAAATGTCAGGACAAGGGCGAGGGAACAAGTAGTTTGTCATAAAAAGAAAATAAGAGACTCAGCGGACACAATACTTAAGGAAAAATGATTATTGATTATTTGATACATTGAAGTTATAATTTACAACTTAATGCTAATAACTTTTATAAACGAGCTGTGTAATATAAGTAAGGTTTTTTTCCTGAAAATGTTCCATTATACGGCAGACTCTGTGTGTGTCACGTGCACAAGATATAGCATTTCCCTTCATCTTCCTAGTTCCTAAAATTGCTGAGAGTAATTACTTAGAGTGAATTGGCTCTCTTCTCATGAACCCCATACTCACAATAGAATGAAGAAGATGAGGCGAGTTAGAGAGAGTACTAATCCTTCATCCATTCACTTATATTTCACTTACATTCAAATTTACCAATACATGATGTTCACTCTTAGAGTTCAATAATTCTCAAGGCACTTCTTGATCATCTACCTAGACCCCTCTAATGTGTTTTTTATATGTAAAAACGAATTGACAAAACCCTGAATGTACAGATTCTTCTAGGTTTGATGACCATATAGTATTACAAATCAAATTTTCCTGTATACCATGTTTCACCCAGGTTGAAGTCCCTATCTTAACGTGGAATCTTCACTGGTTGCATTCAGCTGCTAATTATCCTATATAAGAGCTACTACCGTAGACATACCATTTATTATAGCTTTCAGTCACAAATTATAGCGCTAAACACTCTCATCTCAATCATTAGTGGTTTGTCTATAGCTTCAAAGATGAAGCTGCCATATAGATAAAAGCCGCTAAAGTCATAAATAATATTTATGAATTTTACGGTCGATTAAATGGCGATATCTGCGGCTGCAATAAAAGAACTCTTCTCAATATCTACCATCTAGTTAGATATCTTACGAGAGACATAACATTTATAGATACGGAGTCAAATCATAAATTTGTTATATACATATTAAAATAGAACAAAGTTTCACAAAAAATTGCCTTGTTATTTCAGCATCCCCTACCGCTCTTTTATGAATTTGTGCTCCGCCACCCTCCCTCGCATTACATCGCTGTATTGTCCAGAAAAGCGTGTTTTCAAACTGGTGGAGGCTTGATACTTGCTATGTAGGAGAAAGTGTAAATATTCACCATACAATTTGTGACGTCATATTTGGAAAATTGAAATATCCCTTTTGAATCTGACAGGCTTTAAATTCTTTTTTTATATAAAGAAAGTACCAATCTATTAAGAGAGTTGAAACAAAGATATTTAATTTCACTCAAGATTATGAGTAATAAATTATCTTATCCTAACCACTTGTGAAACGGAATTTACGCTACACCGCATAAGAGTAATAATATATTGGGAATATTTGTTGATGCATGTAGTCCTATCTCTCGCGTTAGAGTCTACTATCAAATAGACAATGTGTATTTAAAATCACAAACTTACGGACATAGAGAGGAGTATCAGTGTACATGTAGAATGGACTTGTTTCCACTGTGACGTGATCAATGACAATGTTATCAAACGAGGAGACCTATCTACTCTTACTATACTGACTTTTTACGACTTAATCCCAATACTGTATCATGCTATTGATTAGCGTAGACGGTTTAAATTGCTTAAAGAATACGCCAAAGAATAGTAATTTATACGCCCTATGATTCTTACTGCAGCACCCTTACAGACTTGTAACTGCTATCTATATATTAATACAACTTGTTGAGCAAAGTGGGCCAACTCCTATGATATATAATCATGCGTCTTTGGTATTCTGTATTCTAACTACAATCTCATACTCACGCATGCAACAATGTAGTGATAAAAACTTATATGAGCATCCTCCACCATATTATAGAAATTTGTACTCACGCGTTACGCAACGTTCTTTGTCAAATTATTAAAAGATATTGAATTTGAATCGGAGAAAATGAATAGGCTAATATGAATGTTGTAAAAAATAACCTTCGGCTTTGTTATAGGCGTGTCTTTGCTATTAACGAAATATAAACTCATATGAGTAAGAAGTTGGAGAAGATAACTCTTAGACCTATATCTAATACATTGCCTCGTCAACATCACCTCAACAGACATTGGAATTTCCGTTTTATTATGAGCATATAACGAAGAATACTTGTTCGCTACATATAATTAGATTCTTTTGAACCAATAATAAAATTAGTATTTGGAATATCATTAATATTAATTACACAAATTATTCAAATTTTCAATATACTGAATAAGATTAAAATCTTTAGTGTAAGCTGAAAACTAATGTCTCTTACGACAAATTATTTTCATTCTACCTCCTGTTCATGATTTTTTGCACCTTATACTCCTTTTAATGTTCCAATTTAATGTTGGAGTCTATTGTATTGTATTTCATTATATGCATTTTTTTTCGTGCATAAAAATGTATTTTTAATAGACAGTGTCAAGATTAGTATTTATATGAGTTGTCTAAAAAAATTTCTTTGAATAGTCAGACTCGAATGTGTTAAGTAGTTTTCCTGATTATGTAATAAATGCTTTGACAATGAACTATAAAAGAGAATTTTACCTATCTTCGGCTCAACGTTAAAAACTCGTATATTGAAACTAATAGTAGTTTGTTATATATAAATAATCGTACAATTTTATTAAAATAGAAATGTTTATATAACAGAAGATCTGCTAGTGTTGTGCTTTATTCTATTCTTACATTAACAAGAAATGAAAAATAGAAGAAAAAAAAATGATAAATATATCGATATAGCATAGACAAACTTATTAAAACAAAAGGTAACTACAAAAATAATGAAAAAAAAACGAATAATTAAACATTAAAATTAATAATATATAAGTAATATAAACAGTCACACAATTGGTGACTCAGAGAGTTAAAGCAGTAAGCAGAAAGTTAAAGCAGTAAGCAGTAAACAAAAGCGTACTAAATCCCCAATAGTTTAGGTGAAAATTATTGTTTTACTCTTTATCTTTAAAAAGTTGTGTAAATTTAATGTATGAGTTAGTAGTCTAAGTTAAATATGCAGACAGATTTCAAAGTGTTCTACAAGCATAAAGTCTAGAATAAGCTTCTAAACGTGAGAGTGCAGTAATACACTAATAGTAGTTTATAAAGTGTGACGCTAAGCAAAGAGTTAAACGCATGTAAGTCAGGAAAGTTAAAGAGAATAAGAAAAGCCTCATAGTAAAAAAAATAGAGCTTACTATCCCCATTAGTTTTAGGACTAAACACTCTCTTGCTTAGTATCTGCTCTTACATTGCTTCAAAGAGATAAAGAATGTTAATGTATTGTGAGTTTAGAGAATCAGTAACATATATAGTATGCAGAGGTATATTTCCAGCGTAAGCAAAGAGTTAAAACAGCAGTACAAATGCTAGTAGGAAAAACCAAAGGCATCCTAATCCGGCGCTAAAGGTGTTAGGTAATTAACCCTCTTTGTTTACTGCTTTAACTGCTTTCCCAGGTATGGTAAAGTATGTTTTTAATAATTTTCGTACATTGGTAAGTAAAAATGAATGAACTATAGTACATATTTGAAACGAGGAAATTCTAGATGTGGACCTAAGGGTTTTGAGCATAATCAGTTATATTCATATTTTTTTAATCTCTCCGATATATACACGCGCCGACGAAATTTTTTGGTCGTCTTGCGAGAACAGCACGACAAGGCGGCGGTTTTACGCTTGGAATATTGGCCTGCGGCGCACGCCGGGCAAAGCAGCTGACGGAGAATACGTCGGTGTACATATTAGCTGTGCCACACATGCGGTACGGGCCACATCGTGGCACGGCGGTTTTCGCGGATGGGCTGATATACCGGTGCCGTGCTACGACCATGGGGACTCTGGAACGCGTTTGCTCTCGATCTCAGGTAACTTATCTATCAACTGAGTTAACTCTTTATAAGATTAATTATTCTGTCATGACTTATAGCAGTGTGTTAATGTAATAGAATAAACGAACTGGTGCTAGTAGCCACCGCACTCTAACGCAGATTGTATATCATCACACCATCGCAATCCCATACCTCTCTCTCTAGGGGTAGACACCCATATTAACGGGCGCATTCTTGGGTCGGGAGGCTAGACAGGCTGAAAACAGTCGGCACTCACGCTCTCGCACTCACTTCGGGCCCACTTTCTATCATGTTGAGCATCACTTGTGGCACTGATCTTGGCACTTGTGTAAACTTTGATAGGATGTATGCCACAATCTCTACTCTCACATGCCTTTGCGCACATATACGTTGGCTACTTGTCTACAACATTGGCACTTCGCGCGCATAGTTACGCCCAGCTTACTAATACACTGTTGGCACTTGTCACACTGGCAATAATGACACTTGCTTTAGGCACTCACGTGACACTCATCTTAATAACTGCAATAGTAGACACTAAATATAGAAATCAGCTAGATTTTAATCATTCTTTAACGGTGGTTGGGAACCATCAAAATAGTACTCAAATCAAGATTATTGGCGAGTGTGCGTCTCTTAGATTTGGTACACTGGTGAGATTATGGCAATGCGAAGTTCAAATTGTGCGAATAATTATCATGGAGTCAAAAAAAACAGGTTGAAATGTCTAAAAACATTTCAAAAGGCTAAGTCCTAAAAGGGAAGTGATGCATGAATTAAAGAGTGTAGCGTGGGTCAAAATTGGCCCATGGACGACCAAAGGATTGGGCAAGTGTGTTTGTATGAAGTATAAGCTATGTACATTTCATGAGTGATCACTAATGGGTAATTATTCTGTTTTTTTCTCGGCGCTCATAGTGATGTTGTTGTGTACTTAACTGAGCATTATAGGTGAATTGTCTGTAATAAAGTGTACGTGTGGTCGTGTGTGTGTGTGTTTGTGTGTTGTGTGTGCGCGCCACGCGCCACGTTGTAGTCAAGGTGTTAACAATGTATTGTGGTAGGGTCTCATATATACATAGCGCTATTATAGTATTGGAGAATGAAATATGTGAGCTGAGGTGACTCACGAGTGCGCAGCAAAATATTGGTGTCGTGGCTGCAAAAATTGGACCGCATATAGGTATCGTGATGTGGTTACATGATTAGTTTCAATGGCTCTAGATAGCTTATATTGTCTCATGTCAAGCAAGGTATAGATCATTTTGCTATACCAATATACACATAGATAAATAGGAAGCTAAGCTTATGCATGTATGATGATCTTGGAACCCTAGAATGGGTTCAAGATATAAAATATCACATTGACCGCTCTCTCTCAGAGTGAGAGAATTATGGGTATTCCAGAGTATAGATCCCTAATATCCGCAGGCTTTAGTGAGTATACATTGGCCTTTAGTGTCGAAGGATTGACGAAGTGTGGGATTGACGGATTCTCGACCACCGATTAGGTAAAGTACCAATTAGAGTCTAGTCCTAAATCTAGACGGGTGGAGCTAAGAGACTCGTATTCTAACTGTGAGTAAAATATCGATAGTTGTACGTCTAAAAGACACATTAAACGCACATAAGGCACGTGATATGTTCTAGACGACCATGGATATATGAAATCCATTCTTAGAGAGAGTGGGCGTTAAATCTATGCGCTTAGGGCAATACCCGATTTTGGGTGTCACTGACTGCTTAACGTGGCGCCGCCAACCCTTGCTTCGAGGGTTGCAAAAAATTAGGTGCCGAAAAAATTGGTGAGTTGACCAAACAAAAATTCTACGTGTACATCATTATATATATATATATAATATTCTTACAAGATAATTTTAGGTGTTTCAAAAAATTAGTGAGGTCGCTCCTCAACATTTAGTGTTACCGTCAAAAAATTCGGGTTCATACAAAAAATTAGGGTTCTCAAAAATCGACTTCCCCTATATACAGGTCTAGGGTAAGTAACAATGTTGGGCCAAAAATGACCCTGTGACAGCACATAAGGTTTGGTCTCAAAGGCACACAGGTCAAGGCCAAACACAGGTGACAAGGCAAATGAATGAGAGGTTGAATAGGTCAGTGATAAAAGAGTTCTACGCATATGCTAAATAGAACAATATGAGCGTCGCGGTCAGAAAAGTCAAAAAAGGTATCTGCGGTCGCTAATTATCCATCTCGGAACTATCCTAGATATACTTTTCTCTCGTTGAGCTGCTGATACTCGAAGTGATTTTCGTGAAAAGAAGATAAATAAGAAATTGATTTTTCAAACGCGAGCGCACATAAGAAACGGCGGCCAAAAATTGTATTTTACAAATGTTTATTAAGCAAAGCTAATGAGCGTGATAATTAAACTGAATAAATAATTTTTACACAGAATAGCCATTGTGGATTAGAGAGCTCACAAAGCATCATATACAAGAAAAAGGATGTACACTGTAGTTTCGATAATAAGTAGATAATAATAATAATAAAATAATAATAATAATAATAATATAATAATAATATATAATAATAATAACTCAAACTATATATCACATAATCGCAGATAAATCGAAAATATAGATAATAAATACATCACATTGGCATTTTATGTCTTCTAAATATATCGTGATAACATAAATTATAGTGTTAAATGTTTTTTCCCACACATTCGTTATTTCTTTGTTTCTCAATTCTATACTATAGAATGCATTTGCGTAAATGAAACAGATGTTTTCGGACCATTAAATTGAAACTCATGGAAATAGAGAGGAGGCTATAGAGTGATCTACAATAAACATATTTATATTATTATATATTATAGTAATACTTAAATATGATCTGCTAGTCTATGGAGTCATTACAAAGTTTATATATATATATATATAATATATAGATACAATGAGAGGTTCCATACTGTGGATTTGTGAGTATGTGATTGTTTTACAGAAAATAATAATTTTATGGTAATTAGTATTTCTTTTTATATTATTATAATTATAATAATATAATAATAGTTTATAGTGAGTGTAGTATATATATAAGATATATTTATATATAATATAGAAGGCCTCAAATATATATATATATTTAAAAATATTGTATAATAAATGTATTCTATATAGTTGCACAGTTAGGCACTATCTATAATGACCTAGGCAATATATAATAATTTTAATATACTGATCAGTATTATCATTATAGTATCACAGCTCAGTTATGTTTAAGATTTGATTACGAATATACAGGTAAATATATATATATATATATATAATATATAAATTATATATAGTATAAAGATAAGTATTGCCTTACAGAACATATTATATTATATAATCACTTAATTGTTGGGTCTCTTGGAGCGCTCTGTTCTAGAGAGAGTAGTATATTGGGCCGCCACGCACGCCTCCGCACCCGGCGAGTCCTCTTGCCCGCAGCCCGGACCGCACAAAAACTCCATGCTCGAGTCCTTCACTATCGCACACTCTAGTGATGATGAGGCAAAACCAGCACGTATCGGTCATCTTTAGCAGTGCGCACCGCCCCTCCGAGCAAGCCGACACTCCACGTATGCAGAGGAGCCACAAACGAGGAGGAAACCGGGCATTATCCGGAGCGTATGAGCTCTTAATACATATGATAGTACTCGCACATTGCAACGCTCACTGTCACGTGTGGCAACAGCGAATATATCGGCACCGTGCACCGCACCGACAATAGTATAATAGTATTGTAATAGAAAGCAGTATATAGTGACTTTTGAGATGACATATATTAAAAATTAATTATTATATATATATTATAATTATAGATTTTATTATTATGCTTACTTACCAATTAGTATAAGTATTAATAATATATATATATACGAAAAGATTCAGTAGGTCAACTTAGGCCCTAACTAAAAAATACCACCCACTACTTAGCATAGACATTATTACTGTTAGAGTGTGAGTTATACCCCCTCATATTATATATAAAATTCGGAAAGGTAGCAATAGAGGGGTAGGAGTCTCAATCAGCATGAGATTAGGATAGAAGTGATATACAACGTGAAATTAAGAATGACCATGAAAAGGAATATAGAGAGAAGGTATAAGTATACCATCAAATTGAAGCTAGCAATTAAAGATTTCTCATATGTCTAGCACCACAGAAAAACATTCACTGAAATCCTAATATGACTAGATGGATGAAGAATTAAGTGAGAAGGGAAACTAGAAGATCGTCCACAGTAAGTGAGCATTTCCTTATAACCAAAGCCATACTGAGCAATCAGAGTAACTACATTGGATAGAATTAAGATTTTTTCATAAGACCCTTGTTGTTAGAGGATATATTATTACATAACTTTAAGAAAGATAGTTTATAAGACAATAAGAAGATAGCTGTTAGAAGGTGTCTACCCATTTTTATCACTGCATTAATTGATTTGAATATGATGCGCTATGTAATATTCCATGACAATAAAGGTGGAAAGGTCGAGTGGAACGACAAGAGATGAAAATAAATGAGCAAAACAGGAATAGCAAAGATAACACATCAAATGAAATAGAAATAAAGCTACTTCATGGATAGATATACTAATTTAAGTAACCATATATATACTTAACTATATAATATAGGTACTAGTCCTCTAGAAAGCCACAATCCTGAAAGTTATGTGAGATATTATGCAGATACCAAGAGAAAGTGTTTGCAAATTGTACTGGATTTTGTTCAAGTGTACGAATTAGTAAAAAATTGTAATATTGTAAAAAAAAAAAAAAAAAATAAAAAAAATAAATATATATATATATATATATATATTAAATCATTATTATACTATAAAAAAAAAAAAAAAAAAAAAATCAAAAATTAAATTTATGGCTATTTTATATTATATATATAATATATATTATATTATATTAATATTATATTAATATTATTAATATATATATATATCTATATATATATACTATATATATAGGATAATATATATATATATATCCTCAAATACTTACATAATAGCTTGCATATCGAGTAATCAGAGTGAAAATGAATATTTGGTGTGAACAATCTGCTTAATAATATTACAATAGGTAAATAATTATGATTTTACCACAAATATAATTAATAGATAGCATGTACATAAACAATTTAATGTATGTTAATTAATCTCTCATCAAGCCTATATATGTATAATGAGAGGCCTTTTATATATTTCACGTGAGCACTTCTCCTCATAAATTGGCTATTATACATGATGCAGTAAAATAATGGATACACTCTATTACAAAACTCGTTTCGTCTCTTTTTATTAGACATATATTATATATGAGAGACAACTCTAGGGTGCATCTCACTGCCACGGCAGCCTATATCCTCGTGTGTCGGCTGGGATGGCAGGAGTCGGGTCTTCGGCTTATATTACGTGTGGTGAGAACCTAGCGTGAATTGTGTTAGGAACTAGATCCCCCCTTCCGGGGAGCGAGTCTTTCTGGCCGTGTGGTAGCAGACATGGTGTAATAGGTTTGTCGGCTCATAGCTGGTGAGGTTCATCGCATTCTATCTCTTCTATCGGGTAATGGAAAACGCTGTCTGCCGCCCCATCTAGTATGATTCACACGTGAGTATACTCGAGCCTCCCTAGAGTAGCTCCTGGTAATAACATTTATAATATATATTAAGTTTGCCAATTAGTATACTTAATGTTCCCATATAGCACACAAATAAAAATATAGAACAACTATTTTTTGTGATTGCTAGATTTTATATATTATAATATTATTATTTTTTTGTTTCTATTTTACTAATTTTCATGATAATTACAAACTCGGAGCTTAATTGTGTTTTACATATTTTCTTTTATCCTTTATTTCTGTGACAGTATTTTGTATGCAATGAAATTAACTACATTTTGAAAGCATACTATGATCACGCCATTCCCTAGTTCAATGTAACATATATCTATTTCAATAGGCATTATTCTTCAGTGCAATCGCATCATCTACTCCTTGTTCTAGTATCATGTGTAGTAGTTATATTTTGGATATGGATTGTGGTACTGCTTCTATAAATAGCTGCTCTATTTATAATTTAATATATATTAATATATATATATAATATATAATATAATATATATATATATATATATATATATATATATATTATATTATAATATTTCTATATATAATTATAATATATACTTATATAATTATATATATTATAATTATTATATAATATAATATAATATCTATAATATATATATATATTAAATTATTAATATATTATATTAATTATTATATAATATATATTATTATATATATTAGATAAGTCTAAGTATTCATAGTATTTAGATTAAGCCTGTTATACTATACATATGTACTTAAAAACCTATTAATGCTACAGTACATATACGTGAGAATTAACATTGTACTGGAATAATGCTGGTATCCATTATTTTAGTCTCACTGTGATATAAATAAAAATTATAATATATATTATAATATTCAAAAACTACTATAAATATATATATGACAATATATATACAAATATGATATACGAATAGTTTAACATCAAATATGTATTGGATAATCTTTATAATAAAAATATTTCACATAAGGTACATGCTAGACAAATAAAAAAATAAAAATAATAAAATTATTGTTAATCTTAATATTTATAGTAATATGATTAGAGATCCTATTTAGAGACCTTTTATTGGTTATTAGTTAAAATAAATGTTACGTAATATTTCAATTATTTGCTTATTTATTTTATATTATTTATTCATATACTAATAGATAATATCACCTATATCATCAAAGGTGAAGTATAATAGCGCACTGTGATGGCAGGAGTCGGGGTCTTATCTTACTGTGACTATATTTCCTCATGAGGGTACTTTAACGGAGTATGAGACGTAAATAGTATTTATTTATTTTATGGTTTATATTTTAATTACCTCCGCGGGTCTCGTGCATAAAAACCCCGTTTTTTTAATTTTTTTTTTTTTTTGTTTTTTATAAAATTACGCCCCCTTTCCGGGGAAAGGGGGTTTTTCTCTTTTTTTGTACTCATTAAAGATCGTTTTAAATATTATAGTAGTAGCATACCCTTCTAGGCTAAAAAATTGAAACTATTTAATACAGATGTATTATATTATCACAGTGTATATTCCTATATATGGTATACTATACGCTATTCTACTACTATTATGTATATGATATTAATATATTTATTTTATGGTATAGTAGTGTTTGAAGTTACCTACAGGTGGATATATATATATATTTACTATATATATATTATCCTAATTATTAGGGATGTGCCGTAATATTTCGGTTAAAGTATTCGGTTTCGGCCTATTCGGCAAAAATACCTGATTTCGGTATTGGCTTTTTGCCGAACTTATTGGCCGATATATTGAGCTTTAAATAACAATAACTTACGTCAAATATAAGGGAAAGTTATTATTTCAAATTTAATATTGAAATTTTTAGAAACTATTTCAAAATACAAAATTAGCCGAATTTGTAGCCAAATATTTGGCGAAAATCCTTTGTCATTTGTCGATCCTATTATAGGGTTCTTTGACATTTTTTTCAATATTTTACAATTATCTATATTTATTTAGTGATACCGGGTATAAGCCCAAACAGGGTAGCTTGATATTATGGGAGAGTGGCTTGCTATCAATTTCATGGTTTACTTCACATGTTGCAACTAGCATTCATGATTTCAATAATTACTGTCAGAAGTCCTGTTAAAGATCATTTTATTTTACTTGAGAAGCATATCCTCTCAATTTCACCATTCAGCAAACGGCAGCTGCAAAGCTTAAAACTTTAGAGATGCTGCTGAATGTCAAACAGCATAGATTAATTCAAGACGTTTCTACCGCTGGATACAGAACTTATGATTGCTTAAAGATTGTTTGAACAAAAATTTCCCTATCCATATACCCTGCTGAATGCAAATCAGAAAATGTTGATGATTTTCAGTGGCAAATTATTTCCATTTACTTGAGGCCGATTTGCACATCATCACTAAAACAAGCATTAACGTGAAGTAACAGTCGCCCAAGTGATCCCTTCCTTTTTTGCAATAAATCTATTTTTAAATAAGGCAATTAAAAGCAAAGCTTCAGTGAATACTTACACTCGTTGAAGAGCTTAACAAATCAGTAGAAAAGAGACTTTCTAAGTTTCTATGTGATAATCTTTGTGTGTAGCCTACTTCTTAGATCTGCGATTCAAGCCAATTTTAACATGAATCAGATGAATCAGTAAAAAATTATGGTCTGAGGGATGGAAAGAAATGCATGAAAAATTTAGCTCCTGACTCTTCTGCTGACGATGTTTCACGTAGGGGAAAGTGAAGCTGAAGTTCCATTTTCACTTCTTTAATCGGATTGTTTTTAAAGAAATTGTGGGGCATCAAAATCGTCACACAGAAAAGAAAGTGAGAGTGAAAAAAGAAAGTCCATTCTTCTGACGATGTGATTATTGTACATAAAAGTAAAAGGCTACTTACGGAATTACATCAAGAAATAAACAATATATAAGTTTGCCTACTTTGACCAGTGAAGACAAAGATATTCCCTTCAATTGTGGGAAAAACACGGAAATAGTTTTTGAATTTGAAAAAACTAGCAATAAAATACCTTCCAGCTCCACCGTCATCAGTCCAAAGTGAAAGAATATTTTAGAACAGGAGGAACTATTTGTGAAGCCACAAGAAATAGGTTTATCCCCTGAAATGGAGACTGCTAATGTTGTCATTTAAACAACCTTATGCCCTATTCCAAATGAAGTTACCCCGTCCTTATATCTTTAACTACGAATTCCTCTCCATTTTCCATTTAATATTTTAATATGGTGAATTCAGTTTGCTATAGTAGAAATAGTTATTTACTTTTTGTTTTATTACTTGGTTGTATATAACAACTGGTAAACATCGAATTCTCCTACGGGCGGCCGTGGGGTTTTCGCATTGATTATTCGAATGTGCTGATTCAAAATGTAATCGTTTTTGCATATCACATCGCATTTGTGAGATATTGTGTGTAACACAGATTTTGTAAAATTTTTATGATTTTTTACTTTTTAAAGAGGGGTCTATCACATTTATTGGGATATATATATATATATAATATATATATATATATTATATATATATATATATATATATTTATGTTAATATTATATATATTATGTATTTATATTGGTATATATATATTAAGTATACCTATTGGATTTACGCTGGGCTTTATATTTATATATACGTTATATAATATATGGTTATATGCTTGTTATTACTTATATATATTATATATATTATTACTATCTTATTTAGTATATATATATTATATCTGGTTTTGAGGTGAAGGGGCTTAGCTCTATACCTACTGGTGTTATGTGGATGGTAGTTAAAGAGTATACGCGTAATTGCGTGAGAGTATGAGAAGACGCACAGACTCTGCAATGATATGAATACATGTCCTTTGATAGATATAACCGTGTTAACCATATAATAACAACTATAATGAAATAGAGTAATTATGGGACACATGAATGGTAATAGAAGAATGGGTTTAGTTGATGTAACATAACCTACTGATGGTAGTAAACTTTTCTTCGTAGATCGATCTACTTGTGAAGCGCCGTCCTGGACTATCCCTCATCAGGCTCCAACAATGAAGTCGGCCAGCTAATTGATATCCCTTGCCCTGGTATCGTCCTTCCATGAACTTTAGTTCTTGATGGAAGCGTTCACCCTGCTCTACTACATCGCCTGGTTAATCTCGGAAATTTTCTTTAGGAGAATGTAGTGTGCACTTTTATACTTCATTTAATACATCACCATGAGAATTTAAATCCGCATTATTTCTTCTGCTGGATGACCGCTCGACCTTGGTTTAGTTTACCGTACTCATGTGGGCGGTTGATCATGGATCATCTACACTGGTGGTGACAACTGTCTTAGCAGTTCCCTGTACAATGTTAGTGGGTTCTCGCTTTCCTGTTCCCAGAAAATTCTGTGCTACTTCTGAAAAAGCATTCCACGCTCTTGGCTCTAACACACACAGCCATTGTTGTAGCAAAGGCAGCATCATGGAGGAGTGTCCGTATTTGTGGGCCATCAAATACCCCAGCTTTTTTCTTCTCGTCAATCAGACAAGGAAACGTTGAGCATATAGTGCGGAAGCATTCCCATCAATGGTCAAGCGGCCTTCACAAATTGTTTCCATCACCACCAAGTTTTTTATGTGTAGTGGAGGTAAGATAATGTTTTCTCTCTGTACAAGTGGTTGCTTCACGTACGATGTTCCTGTAACCTGGCGTCAAGGTTTCCCCCTGGGTGGCCATTCTCTTTTGATCCAGTGATCCTCTGCCGCCCGGCTGTCCCAATAGCCAGGAAGCAGGGTATTTGGTGAAACTGTTTTCTGACCGAGCACACTGTTTTCCTATTTTGAGGTCGACGCATATTTACAATCCATGTACCTGATATTGTAGCATCTCCAAACTGTCTTCTTGATTTTGGCATACTCCTCTCTCATCCGTAACGAGTACCTACTGGAACCGAAGCATACCTGTTGTAGTTGTGTAACAACACATACACTTTAAACTGCTCTTGGAGTGTCAAATAAACAGTCCGCCACTTACCTGCATCGTATGCTGGGAGTCCCATAGCGAGTTGTAGGCCTGCAACTTCACTGCAAATACACAAGGTTACCATCTTACTGGAAGAGCCTCCGCAGCTCTGCTTCTGTTACGATAAAATGTTACTTTTGTGCCAGGGTCCAGTAGTCATTTTTCATGCAACCTCTTCGAAACCAACAGCTCAGGACAACTTCGGCAAATACAACTCTCATACAAGATCGTTCAGTTCACCCTGGGGGAACAATGACGGACCATCCGACTGTATTTCAGATGGATGATAGACATCATCCAGGTCATTGGCATTCATACATGTAGACATACTAAAGTTACCACATGCTTCCCGAATATCGACCGCAGTAACCTTGCTGCTACTGTAGATATATGCGGAAGGTAAAGTCTATACAGCCTACGTAGTGGGCACATGAATTTTGTCATTCCTTAGGAATATGCAAAATAGGGGATCATGATTGCACGGAGACGGATGTGATACGCATCCGAGAATTATATGGACATCAGCACTCCGATTACTATATATCTGCTACAAAAAGTCATCCAAGAATGTTCACCTTTTTTATGTTGACCAGTTGTAGTTTTCTTTATTGTTTTCCCTGGATGACCGACTTTAAAATAAACATTCGGCCGAATAGCGAAGTGATTATTCGGCCGAATATTCGGTATTCGGCCGAATACTTTAGCCGAATATTCGGTATTCGGCCTTTTTCACTATTCGTCACATCCCTAATATATATATTATTATATATATATATATATATAATATTATATATATATATATAATATTATTATATAATATATTATATAATATTATATATATATATATATATATATATATATATTATTATATATATATACTATATCATATATATAATTATAATACGTATATATTATATATCTAATATAATATATAATATATATCTATATATATTATTATATATTATATATATATATAGTATATATATATATATATATATATAGTATATATATATATATATTTATATATATATATATATATATATATATATATATATATATATATATATATATATATCGGTATATATATATTATATATATATATATATATATATATATATATATATTATATATATATATATTATATATATTATAATATATATATATAATTATATATATATATATATATATTATATATATATATGATCAAAAAAAGGCTTGCAATAACAGGTTGGTTTTGGGGTGCCTCAAGCGCCAACAAACATGAGAATGGTAGGAAGGTGATTGATTTTCTGTGAGGGGAGAGGTATGTGTAAAAGTAATACTGTTTCTTCTTTAAACCAAGAGTAATCCATACAGTATACTGAGTTGGTGTAGTAGATTGTGGTATCTGAAGTGAACCTTTCTAAGTTTCCGTGCTCATTTTAGTTTTTTACCTCGATTATACCAGTTGACTGATTTGCGTTGACGGAAGATAATTATGTTGAAGTCCTTGTGTTTGGATGTTACAACCTCAGTTGTAAGGGGTTCCTCCTGGAAATAGCGGACTTATCACGAGCATAATATGTTGTTTCTAACTTGTAAAATTAAGATTAATTGGTGAATTTGGGATGGTAGAGAGGTGATACGGACAGGATAGCTGGCGTAAAATTACGAGCACGATGTTACGATAGAAACACACGGTTATAGGATAAGTAATGTAAGAACGCTTGCTCAGATACTTCTCAGGATTGAATGTGAACAAGTTGACACCTTCGAATACTAAATGGAAGCAATCGAATGTGGAGTGAAAGCCAATATGTGGAATACTTTAGTGCTTAAACGAACAAGTGATGGGTGCCACTCTAAATTACACACATGAAAAGTTTTTAAAAATGGGGTTGGGGGTTGGGGGGTTTGGGCGCCTAAAAGTTAAAGGGGAAAAAGGTAAGGGGAAAAATTGAAAAAAAAAAATTAAAAAAAAAAAACAAAAGTGGGGGGGGGGGGAGTTTGGGGGGGGGGGGGGGGGTTGGGATGAAGAGGTGATACAAGCGGTTAAAGTAAAAAGAAGCGTGGTTGAATGTACTAAATGCAAATTATGAAGTTTCAAAAGAAGATGCTTGGATAATTATATAAGGAGGAAAAAAGGAATCAAAAGATGCATACGTCAGAGAAAAGAAGAGGTAATGAACAGTTTGGAAGGAGGATAAATGGGACTCCAAAGGGAATCTGGAAGCTCTTTTGGAAAGGAATACCAAAATTTTTAATAGACAGCAAAGGAATCTTCAGAGATAATAAATAGGTTAATTAAGAATTAGAATAAGGGGAACCTGCTTAGAATAATGAATAGGGATGGTTTTTATGTAACTGATGAAATGGATGTGAGTGGAGTGGGGAAAGAACACTTTGAAAATCTGTATAATATTGGCAGTAATGAATAGGTGATAACTGAAGCTGTGTGTGGTTTGATGTATCAAGAAGGGAAACGGTATTTTGGGGATAAGGTTACTAGAAAGAGGAGGAAATGGGTAGGGTGAGAAAGTTGAAGATGGTAAATAATTGGCAGGTATAGATGAAATTACTGGTGAAATGATCAAGAACGGAGGCAAGATGGTGATTGATTGGATCTTGAAGTTGTGTAATAAAGCATTTATGGAGGGTATAGTTTCGAGGGATTGGAGGAGAGCAGTAATAGTACCTTTTTATAAGGGTAAGGGAGATCACGGAACTGTAGAATTATAGGGGAATAGGTTTATTGAGTGTTGTAGGGAAGATTATATGCTGGTGTGTTTGGTCGAAAGAGTGCGCCCGAGTGACTGAAGGACTGATTGGTGAAGAACAGGTGCGTTTAGGAGTAGTAGATGATGTGTGGATCAAATCTTTACATGAAGCAAAATGATAGAGAATGAGGAGAGGAAGAATAAATTGTATTTATAGGTTTTATGGATTTGCAAACAGGGGTAATCGGGTTAATAGGGAAGCTCTATGGCCAGGTGTTAGTGATATAGGTATGGTGTTGGTGATAGGCTGGTGGTAGGCTTCTGATGGAATAAAAAGTATGTTTGACGATAGTGAGGCGTGTTGTAAGAATAAATGGGTGTCAAAAGTGATTGTTTAGTATTATAGCGGAGTGGGCAGGGTTTGTGTTATGTCTTCTTGGTTATTCAAATTGTATATGGATGGGGTTATGAAAGATTTGAAGGTGGGCATGGACAGGAATGGTGAAGAATGATGGAGATTGGGGGAGGTGACCTACTATTTCCTATGAGGATGATTTGGTTTTGTGTGGCGAATCTGAAGAGTTTGAGCGGATTGTAGAGAGATTTGGCTAGGTGTGTAAAAGAGGGGTTGGAAAGTAAACGTAGATAAGGTTACGGTTATGGTTGTGAGTAAGAACAGTCCTCAGTGTGAGTTATGTTAGATGGTGTAAGCAGCTGAACAAGTGTCTGAGTTTGTAAATATTTTAGGGTATATGTTGGATGAGAAGGGAACGGATGATGCAGAGTTAGTAGGAAAGTTGTGATGGCGGAAGGTGTGGTGCAATTAAATCGTAGGTTGAATGTAAAGGGACTAAGGCTTTAGTGCGCTAGGGTCTTACATGAGGGTATGTTTGTTACCTGTGTTATTGTATAGAGTGAGACTATGGTCCTGGAATATAGAATATATCTAAAGTACACTGTGTTCAGATGGATAATCTTAGGGCATGCTAAGGTGTGAGAAGAATTGATAAAATGAGGAATGACATATTAGAGAGTTGTGTGGTGTGAGAAAGGGGTAAACGAGAAAATAAATGAAAGTTAATGTTGAGAATGGTTTGGTCATGTGGAAGGCATGATGATAGTCGTTTTTAAGCAGATGTATAGTGGCGAGTGTGTTGAAAACCGACCGGCCGGGAGAGACCGATAAAAAGTGGATTGAGTCAGTAAACGAATGTCTAAGGAGAGAAATGTGAGTTTGCGAGGCGAGAATAAAAGTGCATAATAAGAGAGAATGGCGGTTTTTGTGAGGGGGTATGTGGTTTGTGGGCCCACCTGGGTCAAGGGATGACCCCTTACACTGAAGGATCCGTTGCAGTCCTGTGAAGCTATAGGTGGATTTTCTGACTGCGATGAGTCTTACTAATTAATGGTACACAGAGAAGGGGGGGTAAGGCTGGGCTTTTTTTTTCGACTTTTGTCATGTTCTCTAACTGCTTTTCTTTTCTGATGGTTGTTACGCACCTTACCACCAGTTCAGAAGCCTAAGAGATAAGGAATATTATATATATATATATATATATATATATATATATATATATATATATATATATATATATATATATATATTATATATATATAAATATATATATATTATATATATATATTATATTATATATTAATAATATAATAATAATAATCGATCATGTGAAATTTAATAATTATATGCCCTAGAGCACCAAATAAAACTTTACTAAGTACTAAAATCTACTTTATATATTGTATACTCTTTAACATATTGTATTTACTGTATTTTAATGTTAAATACCCTAAAAAGACTTGATATATATGAAAAATAGGTAATTTAAAAAAACAAAAATTTTGGCCTTTGGTTTTTTTTTTTAAAAAAACGAACGTTTTTTTTTTAATCCCAACCCTACCCACAGTATTTATTAATTTGTCAAATAATACTGAAATGAATTACAAAAGAGAGATTCAATTATTGAACATTTTATTTAATACTCACTGTATCTGCACCCAAGAAGTTTTTTATGAAGATGAATTATTAGAAAATCTTTAACATCCTTCACTATTGCCTAACTGAGATGGCCACTTTGGTATCATCTGCAAACTTAAAAACCTTTTATTTAAGTCCCTGGTCTAAATCATTTATATATATGAGGAACAATAGTGGCCCCAGCTACTGAACCCTGTGGGACACTACTCTTCACTATTTCCCATGATGACTTATTGCCATTTAGTTGTACACACTGTTTTCTATTTCGCAACCATTCTTTATAATAAACCACAACCACTCCACCTATACCACATTGCAATAACTTCTTCATGAGCCTTATGTGGGGAACCTTAGCAAGTCAAAAAAATACAATTATCAACTGATTCTCAGTCAATGCAGTCAGTAATGTATTCCATAAATTCTAAAAGGTTTGTCCGATGACTACCCTTTCTGAAACCATGCTGGGAGTGCGATACAATAACCTTGTTATCTTCTTAAAGTCATTTCTATATGACCTTTCATTAACTTTTCCCAGAACCTTTACACCAGAGATGTCAAGCTAACTGGCCTATAATTTTCCCAATCTTCCTTACTACCTTTCTTATAAATAGGCACAACATTGCTGTTTTTCCAGTCATCTGGTACCTCACCAATGTTATAGATCGCTTAAAATCAAATACAGTGCCTTTTACAATGCTGGTAACTACCCTCTTTCAGAATTTCTACCATATATATCCATCAGGCCTGCTTTACTTGGATCAATATGGTCTATAAACGTTTAATATCTTTTATGTCAAATTCAATTCTGTAAGTCTATTTGTTACTGCATACAAGAAATATTAGTCTCCAAACTATTATCTAATCTTTCCTCGGTAAACACTGAAGCAAATTAAGCATTGAAAATGTTGACAACTCCTTATCTGAACTCACTAACTTTTCATCAAATTTTAATTGGACCCATTGTCCTATTCTTCTTACTTTTAAATTTAAGTATGCCTAGGAACTATCAGGTTCTTTATCCAACCTTCCTTGCTAAATTAATTACTGCCTCTCTCTTTGCCTTTTTATTGACTGGTTAAGTTCATTTCTCTTTCTCTCTATATTATTCGCTAAATCCTCTTCCCTATTACTACCTTTTAATATTTTAAAACATCTACGCTTTTCATTAATTTTCTCTCTATCTCTCTATTCAGCCAGAACCAGGTTTTCTCTCCCACCATAATGGGGTTTATCTTATATAACATACTTACTGAATATTCATTAAAATTTTCTTAAAATGTTCCCAAATGATAAAACGTTTTGGTCTTTGAACTCTTTATCCCAGTCAGTTGTACCTAAGCATGTCTCAAAATTTGGTCAAATCGCCATTTTCGGAAATCTAAGATCTTTTCCTTATTTCAACTTGCAATTTGGGGCCCGAGCATAATTCATAATTAAATCTTAATTATATTATGGTCATAAGTCCTAATTCCTCCTAAACTCTAACTTCATCCACCATACTTTCCTCATTGGTTAATATTAATCTACATAGTGCAGTCGTATTTGCTCGGGTTCTTGGACGATTGGGTCAAAAATTTCTAGTATATAATTCATAAATACAGAACTACCATGGTCCATATTAGACAAGGAATCTCATTGTATGCAGGGAAAATTAAAATCACCCATAATGACAATACCTCTTTCTTTATTGTGGCATGCTGTCTCGATTTCTTTCATTATTTTGGCGTCTAATTCTTGGCTCTGGTCAGGAGGTCTATAAAATGCCCTTATTCTGTATGGATTTATTGTGCATAACGTATCTACCCACACAGATTCAACACCATGATTAGTTTTACTGTCAGTCATTAACACAGATTGAATATAGCTTTTAACATAAAATGCTACACCACGACTCTTCTTTCCTTTAGGCCGAAATTAAGTGAATACCGTCTATTTCATATTCTGAAAGAGTCCTGTCTACAATTTTATTAACCCATGCTTGAGTTATGCCAATAATGTCTAGATTCTCATTTATGGTGTAACTAATCAGCTCATCTTTTTTATTTCTAAGGCTATGAGCATTTGTGTAGAAGCATTTAATATTCGAAATGTTATTACTTTTATTGCTATCGTCTCTGTTTGAGCCTGTAACAACGCTAGTTTTATTTGTCTCGCCACTGTTACAGTTACCAATTCGCTATAGATTATTCCATATCAAGATTTTGCCACATCACCCATGCTCTAAACTTTACTTAGTTTTTTTGATAAGACCACAGTCTCCACTGTACTGAAGAGATGCTCGAGAGAGAGCTTTCCACATACTCAGAATGAACTTCGTCTATCGTCCTCCCATAAGTTAGTCTTTGTCTTCAGAATCTCTCTCATTTCTAAACTACGAATTCTCGCAAGAAATATCTCCCTAATATTGTTTCTGAAAACGATTACTTTCCCTATAGCCCTTTCTCGTATTTACGGAGCGCGTACAGACCTACGACTACTGGTGGTCCGAATTCCTGCTACGCTGTCAACACCTAACCTAGGTAAACATGCATCCCAGAAGATATTATGCACCTTTGCCTTACCAGTAAGTCGTTTCAATACTCGCTATGAGATGCATAAGCCTATAATTGTTACTGATGCATAATCTGCTTTAAATTCTTCGACTCTATCTGTGTACTATATCGTTAAATGTATACCTATAAATATCATGCAAATAATCTACTAACATTTAGAAATTAGACATTTTATAAAACTCATCTCTCTATCTATCTTATCTACGCACTCACTCTGGCACCCTGATAATATACTCTCAACTCGTTTCCCTTCTATTTCGTATTATTTGGAAAGTCCTATCTAGGTATATGTATTCCATAGAGATCTTCACAAATTAGCTAATTAGCTTCGGCCTAGTACTCATTTTAGTAAACTCAAATATTCCATTTGCTCCTTTTCCCTATCGTGAAAAGATTTATCTAACTTCATGCTGCAGGTCACAGGCTGAATAACTTTCGAGATACTTTGGACCGGCATGTATTTCTTATTATCTATACAAGATAATATAAAGTGATGGGCAGAGCTTGGCATTGCACTTATACTCATTCGCCTTTTCCTCTTATCATTCTCTGACCTACTTGAATCACTAGTCATTCTCTTACCTCTACTACAGTCTCCCACTGTACAACCCTCAAATCGACTCCTGACATCTCTACTTACTCTAAATTTATTCCCTCAACCTTCCTCCTTTCTCTACTCAAATACCCAAATCATGTCTAAAATTACAATTCATCTATTTTCTAACTCAGTTCTATGCTAATCTCCTATCTACTTTAATTACACATACTCTGCACTCAAAATACAAACAGGACAGTTATTTTACTTTTTTACTTGTATCTAACTCTGTCTCTTCAACTGTCACCAGAGCATGCACATAATACATTAAATTAATATAATATCTTTAATCTAAAACTTTTTCCAGATATAATAACTATGAAAAACTATATAAAAATAACGATAGATATAAAAAACTATGAAAAAGTGAAAGATAAATATAACTATACAGAACACTATAAGCATAATTGATACCAGCACAGCTCAATGAAAAGATGAAATTCCTAGATAAGCCTAGATGATAGAAGAATATGAAAAATATTTTATTGTAGTATGTATGCTCAGTTTGTGATTAGTTCTTATGTTTGGTACTTGTACCCTTGATAAGTACAGTTGTCTACTGTATAGTCCTTGTGGTTCTTCATATGAATCATATTGTGCGTTTCTAGAAATTCTCCTTGTACTGGGTCTATATTCTTGTTTGCTTCACTAATTTACAATTAGAGAACATTAGTGAGATATAGTACTAGAGAGATTTGTTCTTAGAGATATCATCACATGTACTCTGAGCACCCACGCCACCTGTTTCACTCAATTACATGTCAAAAAGATATAGCTTGTGGTTGACATTCGCTTTGAATGGCCCGTCGCAGATCCAAATTCACATCGTGCAAATAAAAAAACCAAACCACAATTACACATGCGACATACAATTTGCAAAACTAAATAATATACAAATTAGTCACTAATCTAACATGCAAACCCAGCTCACCAAATTCCCAAAGGATTGTCAAAGCATGCAAACCCAATTCACTAATATCCCAAATAATCGTCAAAGGCAAACTACAAACCTGCCAATTAATCTTAGTCATGATACACTATATGATGACCATACCATCCATACACTTGTCTAATCCTTTTTTAAATCCTGCAAGTGAATCACATTTAGCAACTTCCTGCGGTAAACTTTTCAAAAATTAACTAACGCCATATTTTATTATATCTTCGAATAGAGTAATTTTCTTTATATCAAGATGATATAAAAAATCGAACATTCTTATAATTTACTTATATTTATTCACGTCCCTCTAAGCGCTTCTCCTACCATGGTTGCTTTTCTGAATCATCCTTATTAGTGAAGAACTTTTAGATCGTGCAGCGAGCGTGTGCGCGTTCCTGCAGGTTGGGAACTCATTCTTTCCGATGGTGTGTGTCTGCGTTGGTTGAACGTCCAGGGCTTTGGAAATGTTTGTAAAGTTTCTCGCCATCACTGCGGCGGGCGCGTCTGGAATAGTTTTGCCTCTTTTGAATCATCTGTGTCTTCTTCTCCTCTCCCCCCACCGGCTGGAAAGATGCTGCCACCTTATAGTATCTTCTACTATATAATTCCTTCTTATTTACTCTATTATATCCTCTCTATCCTCTCTTACTATATCTCTTTCTCATTACTCATATCTCTTCTCTCTTACTATTATATCTACTATATTAATATATATATATATATATATATAGTACTATATAATATATATAATATATATATATATATTTATATATATATATAATATGTATATAAGTATATATTATATATATATTATATATCTATACTATATAATTATATATATATATATATAATATATATATATATATATATATATATATTATAATATATAATATATATATATATATATATATTATAAGTTAACACCTCAACGGGCATAGCTCTCTTCAAGGAGGGGAACTTCTCTAGGTAACTTTCTACCTAGGATCCGGACTAGGGATCGGACTTGGAACCCTTGCTATCACTCAGAAAATCTATCGAATATATATATTAGTATAGTATATATAATAATATTATATATATATATTATATAATATCTTCACTATATCCTCTCTCTTCCTATCTGCTTCTATACCCATTACCCACCCCTTGTTATAGTATAATTACTTTCAGGCTTTACCCTTCTCTTTCCTATCTTCATTACTTCCTCTCCTTATACTATCTATCTCCTCTACTTCATCTATATATATATATCTTATTATGCAATCTGGCTCGGTCTCAATACGCACTCAGAGGCCTTTAACCAAATTCTCAACTCAGAGATGACGGGCTCGTACATCAATACACCTCCTCGGTCACAGATTGCACAGGTTGATTCCTGTGTCAACCTGCTACGCTGTTATGAAAGTGTACAAAGACAAAGCAGATCAAAGAGATGGTATTGGCGCAGCACAACCTAGAACTAGATCCATAAATTGCTGAGTTGCTGTCTTCTAGTTGTGCTTCTTCTTTCATACTTCTTAAGCACGGTTATAGCGAGTTAATATACATTTGCGCAAAAGAGGTTAAAGTCTCTGGATCAAAAACGCATTCTGGCCTTCATGATGATATACTACTGTTGTGAGTGGGCGTAAGACTTCTAATGTCGTACCGAAATATATCATAATATCCAAATACATGTGAATTATTGGGCCCACACGAGGGAGGCATTAAGGGCAGGCAGCTGGTCGTCACTAGAGCAGACCGAGAATGGAGAGAGGAGGGAGGAGGGAGGAGAGACGAGTGATCCGTAGAGCAAGAGAAGAAGATGGTAGAGCCGCGAGGATATGATGTAGTTAGTTGTTAAGAGATAGAGAGATTGTCTAGTATATGTATATACGTAGGAGAGAGCACCTAGGCGGATCGACAGAAGAGAGAGCAGTATTTAGAGAGTATATTAGTAAGAGATAAGATAGAGTCAGTGAAATACTAAGAGCCGCGTAGATTCCTACTTATTACAGACGAGGGCTGTGAGTGGTATACTGCCTTACTCAAATTCTGTGTGATGATGGCACTATATCTCTATATATAATTAATAGGGACTTAGTATATAAACGTCACACCTACTATAAGAAGTGATATGACATAATCTGATGGTTAAATCCATCTAATAATATTTCAGAACGTCCCAACCTATCTTAAAGCATGGTTAAAAGAGAATAGATCATACTGGCGACTTTAGAAGATAATACGAACTGTGTAAGCTTTCATTAAGTCGATTATAATTAAATTAAAATAAGGTAGTGTTGTTCCAGGCACTATACTCTTTCTAATTAAATATTTTATCAGGATCATATGAGTTTTATTCTCTCGCCAACACAGACGAACACTATAAGTACTATAAGTACTATACTATTTGTTTAAGTACTATAGTGAGGAATTAGTAATGT
Organism: Trachelipus rathkii; assembly: GCA_015478945.1. Classification (NCBI taxonomy): domain Eukaryota; kingdom Metazoa; phylum Arthropoda; class Malacostraca; order Isopoda; family Trachelipodidae; genus Trachelipus; species Trachelipus rathkii. Next base: position 26,968 of record JABUQX010019213.1, read on the forward strand.
AATAATGATATGCAATATATGCTCATTTCAGATTACATATTAATGTTGAGGATCGTTATTTAATTTCAAGTTTTCTCGCCATAGAAGTATGGAGGTCTGACATGCCGAGAGTGAGATGTAGAGAGACGAGAGTAGATTAACCTATACCGAGAGTTTTTTGGGCGTGAACCGTATGGAGTCGCATAGGAATTCACCTAAGAAATTTCGCTCCGACATTTTTTGTCCTTGAAAGCAAACACAACTATTAAATACAGTACTCTTAAAGGATAAACGGTGAGCATTCGCTAAGGCACGCAGCTTTATAAACGGGACTGACACGTTCGTCTTCGCATATCCTTTGTAGAGTTCAGAACGGAGCACAATAATCTTGGCTCGCCCGAGAGAGGCGCATGGCTACACGCACATATATAATCATTGTAACACCCACGATTCCATGTAGATGACGGTAGTTGCCTCCGCAACGTAACGCCTCTTGACGGTGTGGCTTCCCGTATTGGTTTAGTTGTACCAGACTTCATCGACGCAATTTACGTGATTCCCACATATATTAATATAGCAAACTTTATAGAAAGATTTTATACTCTCCGTTAAAATTTATACTGCGTAAAATTATATATACTATTTGGGATAGCGTAACACTATTATACTATCATAAAAATCAATAATTATCATCTGCTGTTTACGGTAATATCATATTCTCAAATGTATTGACTATCTAATATTTGGGGCCTTTATACTTGAATTCATATAATTTTAGATAAAATATACATAAATTATTAGTATTAAATTTAATTAATTAATCATAATTTAAATCCTCTATATTTGATTAAAAACAAAGAAATTGAAAGAATTATTTTCCAACAGGTACCTAATATGCGGCCAATTCATTTCCTGTGATCTCGTCACATCTCACACTCTTTAATTAATTAGAATTAGAAAGATGTGAAGAACTTTTCATTCTATCGTCAGATGCAGTTATACTCAGTTACTGATATACACCTTTACTCTACTTGTATACCACTTCATCTCTACTTATATCTTTTATTACTTATATACTTATATATACTATTGATCGTAAATTAACTATGTACTCCACCTGTAGCCCATCAGTGTTGCTCAGTGATAAATATATGTAATTCGTAGATAGGTATGAATCTAAATTAGAAACTTATAATGTGACTATATATCGGAAGAATTATACTACTACTGACTAGAACTGATTAGAGCCTTTGTGTATAACTGTTTTACTGTGAGTTCCTCTCTAGCGCATCTGGTTAATACATATAGATAAGGTGGTCTACACTGAATATACGACACACTAGAGGCTCGAACGTGAGTTAAGCTTTACTCATGTGTTATGCTGTTACCCTTTTTTTAATTCACTCTCAAAAGATTCTAGCCATCCCTGTTTTGTTGATCAAGCACTTCTTTCAGTCTATGTGGATCACTGGCCATTTATGCGTCCTAATTCGTAGCCGGTCCAGTGGGATTGCGAAAATTATTGTTGATTGTAGCCAGATATCTTTAAATAGGAATTGAGTTTCTCCGGCATAAATGTCGATCTTGAAACCAGCGGTACATTTCAAAACAATGAACTCTCTATATCATTATGATGAAAAAGTGTGTTAGAGAGTTGATTTGGCCACGCGCTTAACCTTTGATAAACCAGATGAATGAGAGACGGAGAAAGTGTTCTTGTTTTTATACAAAAATAGTTTTCTTTTATATTGATAATCTATCAACCAATTTAACTACATTTGAAAAATCAGTATAAAATTTTTAGTAGAATAAATAGTAGATGTCATAATTACATAAATTTCTATGTCATACATTTGTGTGGTTGTTTGTGATATAGTAATCAGTGTAGATCATTACTGTTATAATACTTGAAAGAATGACCTTCACAAGGGTATATAATTTTTTTTTTTTTTATTATTCATAACAACCTGCTGCGGGACTAACTAGAGTCTTTGATTACTGTATACAGAACCCTTTATAGTTTTGTTCTTAAGGACTTTTCGATTTCACTTCGTAATTGTTTGCATGGAGCCATTTCTAGTGATCTACTTCTCCTTGCTGGTGTGTAAGTGTGGTAATAGAATGTGATCACCGATCTCAAAAATTAAGAGGTAATGTTGTCCAGGAGTGTGAAACACAAGAGAGGTTGTTGGGTGTTCTTTGTGACGACGTCATCTGTTATTCTGGGTACTGAAATTATATTATGAGCTATTCTTCTCATGCAGGTTAGTGGAGTTTGTGGCAAGTTTGATTGTGAGATTGTTGTGCCCCCACATTTTGCGAGTCGTGTTACTTTTTTTGTGAGTGAGTCACATTGTATATTGGCTCGTGTAACATTGTAATACTGTTATATGGTTGTTCATACTCCTGTAGTACATAGGACAATTGTGGCTATGCCCTCTTTATGTCGTTTAATTCTGTGAGATTAAGATGGCATCTCCAATCTCTCGTGATATATTGAGCTTTTATACTAATGATTGAACATTGATATATTTGCTTATTGTTATTTGCCTTAATCATAGCAAGTGCTCTGCTTGCTTATGGTTATTAAGTCTGTTTCGTTTCCCAATTTGCCTGCACATTGTTTATGGTTGTTCGAGGTCGTAGGGTTTGCTTATGTGACACGTCGCAGGATTGCTTTTTCAATGCTCGATGAATGAAAATTTTGATGGAAATCCGCAATCGGCAACAGATATTATCTAGAGCGTGGTAGTGTGATCTGGTGATTATGCTTAATATGTGAGGCATGAGTGTGCCTGATCATTTTGAGAATGACGTCTGACATTATAAGTATTTACGACATAGTGCGCGAAGTTGAATAATATGGTTATTCGAGATATCACGTCTGTAGCCAGCGATTGTGTTTGAGAAGCCTAAATCGTGATGTCCATCTGGGTCCAGATGTAAATTTAGTGCTGGTAAAAGCACTAAGTTTTTACAACACCCTTTCGGCGCTACGTTGTGAAAGCAACTCTCAATCATAAATGGACACCTTGGAATCAACTCCTCCCTTTTTTGCTCGAGTAATACTGCTGATAGATTAGTATTCTGAGTGTATATCAGAGAAGTGACGTCATATAAAGAGGGTGTTCACTCGGGATTTATCTAATTGAGCACCGCACACAGGTGTTCACATTTTTGTGTGGATGTTTGCGGTTTGGCGATCGGCCTTGAGATAGCTAAGATTAAAATTAACGGTGGGGTAACGAGATAACTCCACCCGCTACGTGGCGAATATCATTAATACTTTTCGACATGGGCTCTATGTGATTGTGTATTCTGTGCTGCTCTGAGACTTGGTTACTGTATATTTTGGTGGTAGTAAATCTGTTTTTTCCTTTGATAAATGTATTTGATAGGGATCATGGCAACATGCTTACTCATCTTTAAGGATTTGTTGGCACTTTGAGCTCGTTTATTTGAGTGCCATTCTATCCTTGTGAGGCTGGAGGTTAATACTATCGTGGCATCACAGGAGCTGTGTACTATTTTTCTCGACACATGTGCGTTTGCTCTCATCCTTACGTAAGTAACCTAAAATATTATGCGTCTAAGAGCGATGTGCATTTAACTCTCTCTGAATGTTAGTCTCTATTTTCTGTTGACATGGTGTTTGGAGCGTTCTAGATTTCGCCAGCAGCGAGGAGGTTTATCTTTGCTCTAGGTATTACCCTGCTAATGTATTATGCGTTCTTTCTGGGGTGCTGTCTGTTCGAAACTCTCTATTGCAATTCCAGCTCACAATCTAATTTTTCTATCGCAGGGGAGTTGTGCGATAGAGATATCTGTTCTCGGGTCTGACTAAGAAATCTCTTGAGTTCATTTTGTATAGAAAGAGTGGTTCAATAGGTTGTTTTTTCTTTATCCTCTGTTCCTTCTTTGCGCGGGCTAGTCACTAGTGGGATGTTTCCTATTCTATTAAATATATGACTAGTGGAGCTTTTTTTGTTTATGGAGTTGAATTGTGCGTCTGGGTTTCTTATAATCTTTATTTATTTTCTATCACTAATTCTTTTTTATTTTATGTTTTATTCTATATATTATTTAATATATATTATTTTCTATATAAATATATCAGAAGGGAGAAAGCTGTAAGACAAACACTTTTCTAAATAATACTCCTGAGTCTAGACTTCTCACCTCTTGTTATGCTTCTGAAAATTTATCCACAGATATTGACTTTTTACAATACTTCCTCCTAGGCTCATAAATATTACGTGTACTCTTCATACCGGTAAAAATTAAACCTGCAATTATTCAGTTAATTCTAGTTGTTCTACCCTAATTGCATTTCAAATGCTCTCAAAAGATCTTATGTAAAATACTCAGTATTTAATGAATAAGTGAAAACCTTAATCTAATGGTGTTCTACAAGATTCCCGTGTAGCCCGCCGATCTTTGCTCCTTCCCGTATTACCTTGGGTGAAGACTATGATCTCTTTCATCTATGCCTATGGGAGTATCCTAGCATCATCTACTCGTCCCACTTTAAAATAACCTAGGCGACCAGGGCACTCATTCTCTCTTCCATACCCTAGCTATCCGAGTTTGGAGTTTGGAGCATGGATATCAAACCTTCCTTCCCACTACTTGACTTTTGCTTATACCATCTGTGTTTTTATGCCACGTACTATACAGATATACAGTTGATAGAGGTCTTTCTCTTTATCTATAAAATGTTTGTCCAATTTTAAATTACGTTCTTTCGAGTCAAAAAACCCAATACGATGATATCGCATCTTCAAAAGGTTCTATCTCAATTGCAATTACCTTATCCCTTATAACCTTTTCAGCTAAAGAATAATCATGAATGTTTTTTTTCTTTTTGAACAATACAATGTAAACTACATTTATTATATCACAATCATTTACTTTATTTACTTAAATATTTATTAATTATCTTTATTATTCCATTTAGTTCCCCCTATTTATTATTCTATGATTATTATTATTTTATCTCCTTATTATTATTATCTATTATTTATCTACTTTTATTATTATTTATCTCATTATTATTTTATTATCTTATATTATACTATTCATTTATTATTTATTATTCACTCCTTATTATTATTTTATCTCATTTATTCCATTATTATTATTATCCGCTTTTTGATGGTTTTAACCATTCTTATTTTGCTACTTTAGTACTTTTGGCACTTGAAAGAGGTAGTAACAATCTCGCTTTCTTCCGAAAGGCTAGCTCCGTTTCTATTTTATCACCAGTTTTCTTTTTTCTTTGGTTTTTTTTTAGTCTATATTTATTATATACTAATGAAGTGCTTTTTCTACCATATATTATATATATATAGCTTCACACCATTCCTTATTATCATTTTACTGAAAGTTATATCACAATCATTTAACAAAGATAAAAATGGCCATAAATATATATTATATTATATACTATATTTATACTTATATTTATATAGCAATTCCAATATGGTTTTTTTCCAAATTCATAGGCATTCTCATTTTAAAAACACTTACCACCCCATTTCGTAAGTGTTCTCACTCATGGCCGTTTGAGCTTCAGTATGTCTTTTCCAATGGAGAACGAGGATTTCCTTTTGACTACAAGAAATTGGCATGTTTTAATAAATTTAAGACAGCCGGTTCTGGAAAGTCTTTTTAGGAAACAAATATGAAAAAACCTCATTTTTATGTTGAAAATGTAATAAATAATCTTTCCGCTCTTTTACTTTTCTTTTTTTTCACTTCATAAATATTTATCTGAAGTACTCCTCATCCGCTTCCTTACGTTCCTCTGTTATAAGTTTTTCAGCAAGTTACTAAATAGTTAGTGGTCTTTTTTCTCCAAATTTCTTTAAGAATTAACAAGACTGTTCAGGCAAGTAAGTCTAGTTCAATAGAGCAAGTTGAGGCAGCGACGGAAGGAAGCTTACTCCGTTAAACAAAAATCTACTGAATTCAAGTACATGACATAAATATAATTTTTCAATATTTTATCATATGTCATCTTCTAAAATATCTACTATAGCACTAATATATAATTTATATAATTAATTTTTATTACAGTTAAAATCTCTATGCATAATTATAATACTATCTGATAGGTAATCCTCCTTATATATTTTACTGTGGTTCGGATAATAAATTAGACCCTTGTAAATGTCATACTGTATGAAAATAATTGGCGCATTACCTATTCAATAATATTCTTATTACTATAGTAATATGTTAAAGTGAAAAAGATATAATAACTGCTTAAATATAAGCTGAAGCTTTTTTTCATTAAACTTATCACTGCCAATCAAAAAATAATTTTTTTTTTGCTTGCTCACGGATATTTTATCGAATTTATAGTATACGGGTGTGCTGATCTTCAAATGAAATGACTATTAGTTTTCCAAGACCTTGGCTCTAGTTTCTTGAGATACCACAGGGTGTTTCCAGATATACTCTCTATGCAAATATCTTTTTTAAATGCATATTTTACAAGTAATATCTGTTTTATTTCTTTTTAAGGGGCTTACCTTTATATATTATCTCTTATTTTTTTTTCTATTTTTCAGAACACTATGAGTACTTCGCGAAGAAGAGCCAGTTTGAATAACCCCAATGTATTTCCTGCTACAAAATTGTGGTGAATATTGCCAGTGAGAACCTACACAAGAAGAAATATGTTATCTAAACTTTGTGAGCAACATATCTTGGCAATCCTTATGGAACTGAACCACTCGGAGACAAGATAAGTTCTTTGGGCTCCCCATATGTGTCCTCGTAAACCGGTGTTGTTCGAAATCTATCGTCAGGTGGAAAAAATGGATCGAAAGAAAAGGTTTTTAAAATTTTGGTGTGCCTATGGTAATGCGGGCAGCCAAAAGAATCACCAAGGTGACTGTTATTTTTGTTTGGTTAATGTGAAAGGTATCATTCGTTACAAGGAAACCACCTAAAGTTGAGTATCCGGATTTGGAATCAGCATGAAGGCGAACTGTACCACACTCCGACGATGTCCCCATCCCAATGTTCACTACACTCCCAGACCTATCATTGTCTGATGAAGAGATATCCAGGATTTGGTAAGTGAATATGATGAAAGTACTTCTACACAGCATCAGTTCTCCCAGGAAGAGATCAATGATTTTAGTACGAGAGTTAAGTCTCTCCAATCAAGATTCTGAGCTTTTAGCATTTAGACTAAGTGAAAAGAACTGTCTCAAGGCGAATGTAAATAACCCTTTTTTCTGGACAAGAGAGTAGTCATATTTCTAAAGTAAATGCTTTCCCCAGAAATTTAAAAAAATTTTTTTTCCTTTTCATCTGAAGAAGAAGACCGTAGTCATATTCTGTAGGAACACTCCCTTGGTTACTCTACTCCAAATCGGGTTTACCTAAACCGACAGAAGTTGGCGGAATTGTTTATGGTAGTTTTAACGAGAAGCCTTGAAGTGTGTTTTATTGAACAATGGCATAGTTATGCATCGATTCAATAGGTCACTCAACAAAACTGGAAGAGGAATATGAAAATATAAGATTTATCTTGCGCAGAAGCTTCAGACTATAATGAACAAGCCAGTGTCTATATGCGTTTGATTTGAAGATGGTCAATCATCTACTTGGGCAGTCAAAGCGGCAAATTAAAAAATTATACTCAAGTACCTCTTGTTTCATATGCTTATGGGATAGTAGGGCTAAGAAGACGACCACTGGGAAAAAGTTGTATGGCTGCTAGGGAAAATATGACTGTAGGTGCATTAAATATTATTAACGAACCACCACTGGTTGACAGGGGAAAAAAAAATTTCACCACTCCGCCCCACCCCTTGGAAGGTGAAATCAATTTTGTTAGGGACCCCAGATCAAAGATGTGAAGTGTTCAAATATATTTGGAGAATTTTTTTTCCCAATGGTTGAGTATTGGAGAAAACTCCAAAGCTGGATACTTTTAGCGGCCCTCAGGTTGATCGGAATGAAGATACCCAAGGAAGATGTGGATACACACATGATGGCAGACTTATTGGTTGGAGCATTCAACGTGTATTGTCCAACATTCTGCGACCACAGTAAGAGACTCATATATGAGCAGTGATTTGTAATGCATTAATTGTGATTTTATTGTACTGAATTGAATGTTTTTGACCTATTAGCATTTTTATGTACTTATCATTAGCAATTTGACATATTAACCTCTTTTCAATGATTTTTTTTTGGTGATTACGTAATCCTATACATATAATTGTGTTATTAATGTTTTTTTGTGACCACCCTGTATCTCAAAAACTAGAGCCAATCTAGGAAAACGGAGGTCATATTCGGAATCAGGGCAACAAGTTACCTATAAAATGACCTTCAAATGTTTTGCCGCAAAATCTTTGTTGGCCAGTGTTATCAATCAAGATTTCTACCAAATGTTGACAATTGTTTTCCAATCATTTTCTTCCTGATTCTTTAGTTCAATTAGGCAAATCTGTATCGTGGCCAACAAAACTAAATGTCACATCCTCTCCCTGTAAGATGTTTAGGATTCTTTACACAAGCTTCATAATATGCCGGTATTCCGTTAAGAATATAATGTCACCTGGATATTATATTGAATTATATGACGCTATAATACCTTTAAGATTCGGGAAGAGGATCTTTCTGCTTTGGCCAGTTTGCTGCCTTGCTGACCTGTTACCCTATAGAATATATTATTCAATTCTTAAATTTCTTGAGAACCCGACGATGTAAACTCTCAAGGTTATGTTTTAAGGTTGTTTTGTGAGTTTTTTCAAGAGGAGATGGCTCTCAATTGAGGCAAACATTATCAGCACGAATGCAATATACTTATTTCGTTATTCACTTCTCATTTGAACTTAAAATGATGCCTGGTATGTAAGTATATAGATACTCTCGCTTTACCAAAATCAGAAGCACACACAAACGCACTACCACACACACACAACACACCATCACACACACACACACACACAACACACACACACATCACACACAACACACACACACACACACACCTGCATCTCATCACACACACACACACAGATATATCCTATATATATTATAACTATATATATATTGTCAATACCTTTATATATATATTATAATACTATATATTACTATTAATTATTATTATATATATATTTATATCATCACTATATATATAATATTATATATAATATATATGGCTTAATTCCAATCTTTCGTTCTGTAGCGCCAAATTTTCAGTCAATAATGATATATCGATATCATTATATCGTTGATTTCTATATAGAACAACCCTATTGAAATATTCATCCTGTTTGATCAAGCAAAGAAAGCGAATCCATTTTGGGTTTTTGACCTCAATAAGGAATAAAGTTCGACTTGGTCTAGTGTGTGCAATACTTAAATTTAAAGATTTTATTAATCCAGTTTTAAACTATGAATTTATAGGACTATTTTATATTAACACATGATTGTCCATTCACACTACTGAAAATTAATAGATCTATTTCACATGAGTTTTCCACAACATTCAAAGACGGAATCTGTTAATTTAGTGACTTTAAATATTAAGTATGTATTTATACTATAATCTTATAATAATAATACATTTTATAATACAGTATTTTAATTACATTTTATCAAGACACAAAGCAGATAGTCTCAGGTAAATAATATATCGCAAAATTTTAAGGAAAATAGTTAACACAATTTTTTTAATATTCTAACGACGAAAGATTCAAACTAACTAGAGTCAAGTAAATCACTATCTTAAACACTACGTGAAGTTTAGTAGTTATTACAAGCTATATATATTTATATATACCTATGTATATATGTTATTATATTTATATATATAACTTATTATACTATTATATATATATATATATTATATATATATACTATATACTATATATATATGTAAAATCAAAATTTTAAAATATAGTAAATCAATATTTTCAAAATTAGTTGGGGCTTTCATAATTCATTAGGGTTAGGGCTTGGGGCTTTCATAATCCATTAGGTTAGGTAAGTCACTTGGGGGCTTTCATGATTCCATTTAGGTTAGTGTCTTACTTGGGGGCTTACACAATCCATTTAGGTTAGGCTGCTACTTTTGGGGGCTTACATAAATCCATTAGGTTAGGGTACTTGGGGCTTACATAATCCATTAGGTTAGGCCTACTTGGGGCGCGATAGATAGGTTAGGATAAATTTTTTGTTAGGTAGACACAGATTTAAATATATATAAATATACTATTATATTTATATATAATTTATATATTATACTTTATTATAACTATTAAATATTATATATATATATACCAATATATATAATATTATATTATTATACCTACTACTTATTATACCTAATTATATCTTATATATTACCTTATATATTTTATAATAATATATTATACTATTATATCTATATATATATATATATATTATTATACTTTATATTTATATAGTGCCATTTTTCTGTTTTCAGCTGTTTTCAGTTTTTGAAATTTTTTTTGTTTTTTTTAATTATTGCTACTATATAATACCAACAATGAATTTTTGGTAACGATCATGATTCAAAAGTTCGAAGTAATTTTTTAAATAATTTTTAAAAATCACATTTTTGTTAAATATTGTTTTTAAAAATGAAATATGCTTGAGTAGTATAGGGTGGCACATACTACCCTAAGCTGCCTGAGAGACCCCGACTGCCTATCCATCTTCCTGTGGTTACCCTATGGTCCACTTCTTTCCTTTGGCGAAGCTTTAGCCTTTCAGAATAACCGGGCAGAGCCCCAAGAGGTGGGCTTTTTTTGGTTCCTAAAGGGCAACCTAATCCGCTAAATTTGCCTTTTTTTAGCATTTTTTAGTCTACTTTTTTTAACGTTTTGGTCCATAATTCAGGTAAGCATCCCCAACTTCCGGGAGGATTTTTGGGGGATTTTCGCCATTGGCTGCCCTGCACGGTGAAGGGCAAAGACTTGAAAACCATTTGGAAGGTTTTTGGAAATTCCAGTCATGTTCGGCAGCTGACTTGGAATATCTTCCAATCATTTTCTATCAGACATTTTGGACGTTGATACGTCAAAAACCTGTTTTTAAGGTCGATGAGACCGAATTTTAAGGTCTGGAAACCGTTTTTTCGGTTTAGCTCCCCAGACAAGTGGTGGCGGAGCCCCTCAAAGGGGTTTTTTGGTTCCTAGGAGGTTTAATATTGATCGATAGATCATTTTTGATGGTTGCATCCATCGATTTATCCGTGATCGATTACCCTAAAGTCGATCCTTTAAATCGTCTTTCTATCTGCTCTGGTTGACCTTTATAATACAGAAAAATGTAATCGAAAGAAAATAATTTACAATAATTAACATCCTCGATTAATCGCTGTTGTTGGTGTCAGCAAAAAGTGACGCACAGCTTTTCTCAAAGTTATATAGAGCTATTTGCTTTAAACTTGGAATATAATTCTATGTATGGGATACCAGGTACGAACATCCGTGTTAACATTTCAAGTCTGTAAGATTTGGTAATATAGAGAGGGGTGTCGCCCCCTCCGAGAGCGAAAGGTGATAATATTATACGCTTACGCCCTTGTGTTGTTGTGTGTCGGTGAGTTAAGATGACTTAACGATTTCCAATCGAACAGGTGAGTCACAGACGAGTTTTGGTGACCGTAGGTCACCCTAAGGGGGTGCTGCCCCTTACCGCGCAAAGGTCAAATTCGTCTCTGAAAAACCCTGTTAGTCTTACACGTATCTGAGTGAAAATTTGGATGTGAGCTATATGATGATGCAATTCTTCGTCGGAGACGAGATTAGCGTCTCTCTGCTTCCTCCCCTGAAGGGGGGAGCGCTGCCCCCACAAAAAAAAAAAAAATTTTTAAAATAATGAATCGTAGAAGACTGAAACTCGGAGAAAGGTTGGAGGGAAACGGAGTCGGAGACGGAGTCGGAGGTCGGCGTTGGAGTTCGGAGTCGGAATTCGGAAACAAAAAGAAACGCCCGCGGAAAAAGTCGGAGGCAGATTCGGTTTTCGGATTCAGGGACCGTCCACCGGAGGGGGGGTTCCTTCCTGAAAAAAAGAGAAGGAAGAAATGCTATGAATTGCAAAGGAAGATGGAGGAGGAAAGAAGAAGAAAGGAAGAAGGAGAGGAAAGGAGGAAGGAAAAGGAGGAGCGAAAGGAAGAAAGGAGGAGGAATGAAGAAGAAAGGAAGGAGGATGAGTCTGATTCGGACTTCGGAGTCCGGATCTACCCCCCGGAGGGGTCCCCAGTTGACAAAAAAAGAATAAGAATTCGCTAGAAGAAACATGAGGAAGAAGAAGAAGAAAGGAAGAAGGAGGAGGAAAGCGAGGAAGGAAGTGCAGAGGAACAGGAGAAGGAAGCAAGAATGAGGTCAGGATTCAGAATCGTAGTGGCACCGCGCTCCTTGGGAGCCGGTGCGTGTTCCGAGTTTAATAAACAGTGTATAACAAATCAATGCTCTGGTGTCCTTATATGTGTTATCCTTGAGGTCGTAGAGTTGTATATATTACGCCTGGTTATTAAAGACCGTATAGGTGTCTAGGACCGCCCCCTATTAAGGGGTTCCCGATCTTGTATAAAAAATGAGTACATGAAGGTGCGCAAGAAACAGCAGAAGGAGGAAAAAAATAGAAAGATCAACTAAGGAGGGAAAGAATGAAGAAGGAGTCTGACTCAGAGGAGTAGAATGATGCACCAGATGCCCGGTGTTGGCTCCGTGCGTTTCGGCTACAAAACAGGGGTCAAATGTTGGTGTCTTTATATATTTTATTTGGGAGTCAGTAGCAATCCAAAATACTGGTTTGTGGACGTACTGGACATAAAAGAGTAAACTTGAAAAAAATTATAGTCATACAAATGAATAAAAAATATCATTTCTTTGCCCAATTTGTTCGTAACTAACTAACATAATTTATCGTTTTACAATGAGCCACTAATAAGCAGTAAATTCACTAGAATTCGAACAACTTACCACACCATCAAGCCCCCCTCTCATCTGCCACCCCCCTGACCATCTGTGATCTATTGATCTATTCGATTAAGGTCACATTTCGAGTATCATTTTCAATAAACATAAAACATAAACAATCAACGTTCTTATCACAAACATCAACGAGAGTATAATCTGCTTCTGACGTACAAAGTTTTCACATTAATAAACTTACTGTAGCATCATCTGAATACAAATATAACCCACAACGAGAAATTTAGCCCATCTTAAACAAGACAAATTGGTTTAAATCATTAAACATATAGAATCAGCTTCAAAATTAAATAATATACCAAATAAAACAGACATGCGCAGAAAAACGTAACTTTATTCTACTCTGCGTCGAAGCCTGTCTATAACAGTGACAATGATCATTATTTATTCATTAACAGTAAAGGTGTAATTATCGTACGAAAATTGTTACCATCAAATACCCGTGTGAAATAAACTTTGCAATCCAGAGACGGAAAAATGACTACACTCCAATGTTGCATAGGTATCAATTCATTTCATTGTCAAATATACATTAAAATCTGTTAAAAGAACTAAGAATTATAAATGTAACAAAGGCAAACCATGCCCTCCTTAAGCAAGAATAAAACTGCTAACATTAACAAGATTCAATGCCTATTATCTGTAACAACTAACACCATTCTTAATTGTCATATCTCTATAGTAGAGAAACTTAAAAGTCCATAAGGAAAAAGAAGTTTTCAATCAATTAACTCTTTATTCATGATAGGGGTCTATTGATGCCAATGGTCTGCCATTCCATGATGAACAATATATCTGAAGATGATGTCGATATGCTTTGCTAATGGATTGCAATAAAGGGGTCTAAAGAGAACCCCTTTTTTTTTTCGAAATCCAAATACATAGGTCTATCATAAACATCCGTATGGCGGGTTGGAATCATTTCATGCACTTTTTGACGAAAGTTGATTCGCACTCCTGCAATACGGTTTGTAACAGACTATGACTAGGACTCCGTATCGATGGTGTATTGAGAGTCAATTACTACAACTTTTGGTGATGCTCAGTTCACCTGATTGAATACAGGTCAAGGTCCTCGTAAAAGAAACAGGAAACATTCGCAGGAGCCAGAATGAGAGGAATCATCATACAACACACAGCAAAATAATGTCTAAACTAGAACGAAATTCGGATGTACTACAACAGCCTAAATAGGTAACGAGATCTTTCTTTAACCATCAGAAGAAAGCAGAGCAATGAAAATGGACAATGCGAGTACGATAACCATATTCTAGTTTCTAAAAAGGGGTATAGCTTTCTCGTGTAGATCACCCCAACAACATCCAAACAACAAACAACAATCACACAAGAAGAGACAACAAACAACAACATACAGAGCAAGAATATACATTCCAATATAATGTGAGAGGTGTACTTTATATACCAAAACCAATATGAATAAAGCAATAGACATAGCAAATTTCTAGGGCAAAGCCTAAATTACCGCACCAAAAATCTTCTTAAACTCTAAGCCATGCTCACGTTACTTCTAGCACTATTCATCATACGGTTACCCAAGTAATTATTCGTATGTATATCAAACAACTCAATCATTTCTCTAACAATCAGTGTTATTTTTCACATTGTCATAGTAATATTTAACATAGACTGTCTGCCATGAACTGTAAACGAAATAAATCCTAGTTATCTGTCCTATATAATCAAGAGTATCTAAAGCCAAACACCATAACCTTCGGCCCGGGTGCACGAGATACGACCCTGCAGGGGGATTGTGCTCCTTGTAACACCTAACGCTTTCCAATGAGGTAACATGAAATATTTTTATCCTTACCCTATTTTAGACCCCGCCCCCTTTCAGAACTATCATTTCATAACTGTTATGATTTTAGCTATTTTGTCTTAAATTTTGCATGTACATATAGGAGTTTTTTGTTTGTGTATGGATTAAGTCGTTTTTTGTCCATCGTTTTTGTTCCCTGATTCGGGGTTTTTTATTCTCGGCGGTGAACACTCTCCGTCCCTTTTCTCTTTTTGTCATTCCATTTTGCATAGATACGTGAAAATCGGGTTTTGTTTGTTTTGGGTGATTGATCATGTTTCCTTTGTTTGTTTTGAATGTACTTGGGTTTTTTTCCTAGTATTCTTCGGGATGCCTCGTCGATCACAACCATTTTTGTTCGTTTGGGGTTCCTCGTTTGGCGGGTTTTTACTTTTCGCAGGTGCTCTTTTCCGCTATTGGTGTCCTGTCCGATTTTGCTCAGTCGGTGTTCTGGTAGTTCTGTCAACGTTTTTTTTTCTTCTCTCTTCTTCCTTATTCTTCTTCTTTTTCTTTCTTCTTCTTCTTCTTTTTTCTTCTTCTTCTTTTCTTCTTCTTTTGGCCTGACGCTGTCCCCTCCTTTTGCCCTGTTCTTACTGTTTCACAGCGACCCCAGGCTCCCCCGGCCGCTCCTCACGCCTCCATTCATCTTGGCCCGCTGTTCCATTACGCCATGTGGTGCCCCTCTACTCCATCCTCGTGCCACCACTCACTTCACCTCTCATCCTCTTTCCATCTACTCACTCCTCTCTTACTCCTCCTCTTCTCTCTTCTCTCATTCAGTTCCTTTCTCCGTTTTGGTTTATGGGCCCTTTTTTTCCTTTCGACGCCCCATCTCCCCGTGGACCTTTTTGGTCATCCTATGTACCTCTCCCCTCTTCCTCACCCCTCTCCTTACCTTTCGTTCGGTTTTGCCTCGCCCTATGCCCTCGTTGCTGCCACTTCCCCTGCCGCGTTTTCGCGGGCACCTGATGTTCATCATCCACTCCAGCGGGCCCACGCCGCCACCTGCGTGATTGTCTTTACTTTTGGTAACAGTCGTCCCCATTTTTCCTTTCTCCCTTGTCATGCTGCTTTTCCGCCCCGCTTCCTTCTTCCGCCCTTCTTTTGACTGGCCACTGTCTGTCCCTACCTTTTCTTTGTCTTTTTTTTTTTCTGTTTTTTTTTTTTTTTTGTTTTTTTTCCTCGCGACAACGCTATTTTCCTTTCGACTTTTGATCTTTACCTCGAAATTAACTTTTCTCCTTTTCCCTCTTTTTACGTTATTTTACTCATTCTTTCTTAATTTATTTCTTTCTATTCTTTATTATTTCATTTTATTTCTCTTCTTCTTCTTATTCTTCATTATTTCTTCTCTTCTTAATTATTATTCTTCTTTTATATTTTCTTCATTCTTTCTTCTTATTTATTATTACTTATTACTTTTTTCTTTTATTATTATTATTTAATTCTTTTCTTCTTCTCTTTTTCCTCTCAGATGCCCTCTCTCTCTCTCTCCTTTCCCTCTCTTCTCTCTCTCCTCTCTCTCTTCTCTTCTTCTCTCTCTCTCTCTCTCTCTCTTCTCTCTCTCTTCTCTCTCTTCTTCTCAACCCCATCCACCAGACTGTTCCAGTTCTTCCTTGCCAACCCTGCGGCGGCCGCTTGCCCTCTGGAGCTGACGCGAAAGCTTTTATCCCCTCATTGTGTGGTTTAACTATTTTTGACCTTCTTTTAGGTATGGAAATAATTATCATACGGGGGGGGGGGTTGGGTTGGAGGTGGCTGGAGTCAGGTTGGGGTATTTGTGGGGTGGGAGTGTGTCGTAGAGAGCATCACAAATGATTTCATACAGTATAATTGAATTATGTTTATTTTTTTTACAACCCGTTTATAACATTTGCACATAGGATACTCCTATATCTACAAACATATCCTCTCCCTCTACTTCTTGACTCACACATAATGTTTGTAATCTGTTATACATTTCTTCAGAAGAGGTGAAAATACACTTATTATATTATATATTATATATATATATTATATATATATTTATTATTATTATATATATATAATATATATTATTATTATTTATATTATATATATATTGAGAGAGAGGAGAGAGAGAGAGAGAGAGAGAGAGAGAGAGAGAGAGAGAGAGAGAGAGGAGAGAGAGAGGGAGAGAGAATACTAACATGTGTTGATATCAAATCGTCTTATATGTCAAGATTCAAAGATTTCTGATGGTGAATTATTATTATTATTTTATTATTTTATTATTATATTATTTATTTATATTATATTATTATTATTATTTTATTATTATATTATCATTATCATTATAATTATCATTATATTATCATTATCATTATCATTACATTTATCATTTCATTATATTATTATTTTCTTATTATTATTTGATTTTATATTTATTATTAGGTATTATATTATTATTATTATTATTTTATTATTATTATTATTATTATTATTATTATTTTTTTTCCTTTTGCAAATGGATTTTTTGGTGCTGCTCCATTTTCCTTCATGAATATTATAATCAGCCTTTTTTTTTAACTCTCATTAGACCTCCCTATTATCTTTAATCAGTTTGTCTTTTTCTTATTTTAATCGGTCTCTTCTTTTGTTTAATTTATATTTTTTAGTATTATCTCTTTATTTATTTTTAATTTCTCTTCTGTTCCTTCTGATATCTTTCTTTTTCTTTATTTATTTATTCTTCTTCTTCTCTTCTATCTATCTTCTTTATTATCTATTATTATTCTATCTATTCATCTATCTAATATTATCTATTTCTCTATCTATCTATCTTATCTATTCTTTAATGACTGTTTTTTTTCTTCTCTGGTCTTTTAGAAAATTTCCGTATCAACTCTGCTCTCTCTCTTCTCTCCTTTCTTTCTCTCTCTCTTTCTTCTCTCTCTCCTCATCTCTCTCTCATTCTTCTTCTTTTTTCTCTCACATCTTCTCTTCTTCTTCTGTATTTTCTTTCCTCTCTCTCTCTCGTCTCTTCTCCTCTCTCTCTCTCTCTTCTCTCTCTTCCCATATGTCTCATTCCCTTTCTTCACTGATCTATTTTCTTTCTTTCTTTAGATTTTCCGCCTTTGAAAAGGAAATATTTTTATTCCTCTTCTATCTTTCTATAGCATAAGAATCAAATTATTTTTGTGCCTGAGTTTTCATCTTTCTGGGACATCCAGAATGGCTCAGTGCCAACTTAACAACTTAAGTTGGCTTTTAAGTGCTATTTTAAAACTACATTTTAGCGTTCTCTAAAAAGGTTTTAAAGGTTCTTTTAAATGAAGTAGCTTGAAATGTATCGTAAAATTGCATATGAACCAAAAAGGTTCACATACACACACAATATATAAATATACATATATATAATATATATATATTATATATATATTATTTATTTATAATATATATAGTATATATATATATTATATATTATTATATATATTATTATATATTATATACTACATTACGAATTTAATGATCTGAAGCAAATCTACGCTATAAATACCATATAAGGGATTTTTAATTATTCTATAATGAAAATTTAAAAAAATAAAAAATAAAAAACTCATTGTTTTAGTATTTTGAAAAAGTTTTTTTTTTTTTTTAAATTTAGCTTCTTTTTGAATTAAAAATTTTTAAATTTGGAAACTTGGGTGCGATTTTACAATTTTTTTTTCTTCTTTTTTTTTTTTTAATTTAAATTTTGACTCTACGAAAAAATCGTATAGAAAATAGTTAGGGACTTTGTAATTAGCCAAAGAGGTCTTCATTATTTTGATAGTTGCTCATTATAGTTAGAAATTAATTAAGAGTGTAATTAGAGAATACACACCATGAAGACTCTGTGTGTGTGTGTAGGTGTGTGTGTGTGTGTGTGTGTGTGTATGTGTGTAAGTGTGTGTGTAGGTATGTGTGAGTGATAAGTGAAGGTTTGTATTTAATCGTTTACTGATGTTTTTGTGGTTTATCTTTTAATGTTGATATTGAAATGAGAGACATTAATTGGACGGTATAAATATGTCTATTAACTCACATACCAAAGGCAAATACATTCAAATGCTTTTTTATGTGGGGGGGTTTAATAGGAAACATTTTGGCATTTTGGTATTGTG
>JABUQX010019214.1:0-20000 GCA_015478945.1 Trachelipus rathkii
TAAATTCATTATTCTATACATTAGTGACTTTGATCTTCAAATTATAGTACATATTATGCTAATAGGCATTCACTTTAATTTATAATTTTAATACTTTCGACTTCTAAACCATAATTTTAAAATTAGTTAATAATTTACATAGTTCTATCAATAATTTTGTCGCTTCAATGTTATAGTTAATTGGTTATAGTATTAACACCTGTTCTTTTGAATATTGATATTTATTTGGTTTAAATATATATAATAAAGATACTTATATTCTATAAATACTTTGTGAGCTTTACATCCACTTTTGTTGTTTTAATGGTCCATTTTTATTTCAGGCTTTGATATTTCGACTGAAAAATGACTATATTTCTTTACATTCTTTGTTTTAAATATACTGTGATAGACAATTACTTCTTTACCCTTAGGTTATAATTTTGACATTTCTCAAACACGCCATTCATTTTTTAAAAGTTTGTGTTTAAAACTACTATTAATATTTCATATATAATTATTACACTAGTATTATTATCTTGCTATCAAAATTTATATTTTTTATATTTCGATTTGATACCTATCGCAAGTTATTTCCTATACTTTAATATATTTTTGAATATTTATATAAGTTTTAACAATCATTCGTATAGCTCAACATATAATTAAATCCCTGACCTTTTAACCACACGTCCAGCGCTACGATTTAGTAGAATATATAATTTAATTTTATTTTATTTGATTTGGATATAATGATATAACTTCCTATAAATTTACAGATATTTTTGACATATTCATATTTAAAAGTTTTACTTTTTCTCACCTTTCTCACTCAATCTCACCTGTAGATGCATTCATCTGTCAGTTGTCTTCTGCACGAATACTCTCCAACTCGGTGCTGTCTCAGTGTGTTCTTTCAGGCAGCTTACTTCCGGGGCGGGGCACTCCTGGCCCCCCCGGAGAAAATTGAGCATAAATTAATTTTTGCCGTAAATCACAAAATAAAGCAAATAAATATAAAAGTATGTTTGGAAATCTATATTATCTAGCTAGCTAAATAATAAAATCCCGCCAGACCATGTTCAATGGAAACTTGCATAGTATGGCACAATAACATAACAACACCGTCTTTTCATTTCTGACCCTCTGGAAGTCGGAACGTTTCGAGAACGTTATGCTGAGAAAGTAGTATATATTTTCGTATATGGTTTACAACTATATTTTACAAAATATAGTAATATTTCTTCAGAATCCATGTTTTTGGCACATTTGTCCACTCCTCCTATAATCTTTAGTACTGAAATGATCTGTCAAACTGCTGAAATATGCATAGATAAGGTCCATTACTATAAGTCGTTTGATGAAATAATTTTTTCAATTTATCCAGTTTTGTGCTCAGCGTTGTCCAATTTACCAAACGCACTTTTTTGGGGATTTTTTAAATGAACAAATGCGCATATTTTTTTCCTCCTACATCGCCATCACCATCAAACACTTCTTGAGCATATGTAATTCGCGCCATAGGCATGTGCACTTATGCTTTACTTAGAATCAATTCTCTTTCGTCATATGCACCTTAGGTTTTGGTATTTTTTTCTGGACCAATATTTTCAAAAAAAGATATTTTTAATTGAAATTTTTCTCAAACAATTTTCTTTGGAGTATACAAAAACATTATTTAAGTAAAACAGATGCATCTTGCCCTGACTCTAAAAGTCCTGGAAATTTAATATTGATCGAATGTGTAAAAAAAAAATTATTGCAATTATTTGTTTCATCATACCGGAATTAAACTAAAAGTGGGTTTGGACTTGGACAATGCTGAAGCAGCAAAACTGTATAATCGAAAAAGGTACTTCTCAACGATTAGTAAAACATGATCCCTATCTATGCATATTTTAAGTTTGAAGTCATCTTCCAAGATTAGTTTAGGAGGAGTTTTGGATCAAATGTCAAAAAACATCGAATTTTGACAAAATTGAAATTCCTGAAAGAATACTACAGTCCAGGAAAACACCGAAAAACCATTTAGAGGTTAAATAAAGCTAGCAGTTTGGTGTCTCTATAGAGTCGTGCAAATCGGCCTGAAATTCCGAATTTTAATGTCCATTTTTAGGTGGGTGCTGAAAATGGGGCTCAGCCCGAGCCAATATAGGATCTTGGCCTCTAATTTAAAAGGAAGAAGTTCCTTGCACTACTAACATATCAGAGTTTGATGTGAAGTATTTTGGCACAAAATTGAATGATGATTTTTAAAAACATGGAGAAAAGATCAGAGTGACAGGTCGAATTACAGCAGCAAGGACACTGCCGGTAAATTTCTGTTATGATGGGCGAAGTTTGAAAGATGAGTTGAAAAAAAAACATTGAAAAACAAGAAGTTCTTCGTTTTAGCAGATGAGAAGCACTTCTTAAGAATGAAATGGAGCTGAGTATAATGTTTAGAGTAGTGGACGGGTAAAAATCCCGTAGAAAGTTCTTGTCAATTTTTAAAATACCTAATGGAAAAGCAGAAACTATTTGCAAATGCTATTGATAAGGAGGTGACTGATCTTGATTTAAATTATGACAACATTAATGCTTTTGGTTTGATGGTGCTTCTAATATGGCTGGAAAAGTTGGAGGTGTAAGAAAAAGGTTTTCAGAAAAGGCAAACAAAGAATTCTCTATATACACTGTAGAGCACATATATTGTCCTGGCAGCAGCCCTCCTGCAGGAATAAAAATCAGGAGGTCAAAAGATTTTTATATATTTTGAAAGTTTAAAAACTGTTTAGCAAGTCGCCAAAAAAGAAAATATTTTGCATGCATGATATTCAATCGTTAATCAATGATCCAATCCAATCCTAAAGATTCCAGAATGCATTGAGTGCGATGGTTATCTCATTAATAAGTAGTGAATGCTGTCCTTCAGGAGCCTTAAAGTCAATTTTTGATGGCTTGTGAGCATATCCACAAAAAAGGGACAGACCTTGCATCACTTGCAGGGGGGGCATCTTGCTGGAAATCAGAAATGAAAGTTTCCTTGTCAACTGTTATGTAATGAATGAACTCCTTAGTGCACTCTCTATTATCTTAGCAATGCTTTGCAAAAGAAGGACTTTAGTATGACCAAAGTCATCCCAATAATTACTGGAACAAAATTGCACCTGCAAAATATTGCAAATCAGTGTGGGGACCTCAATAGTGACTTACAAAAAAAAAAACGTTCGGTGTGAAATAATGGAGAGGTTTGCATCTGAAGGTGCTCCTGATTGCTGATGAAGATAAGAAACACCATACAATTTAAAGGGATGAGATATACTGCATAGTGTAATCGAGAAATTGAAGAAGGTTCAAACGACATCATTTGATATAATGATATCTGCTAGTAGTTTTGTGACGTTTCAGTCATTAACAAATTTACCGGATATTGAAGTTAAAATATTTTGTGACAGATTTCCGATGCTTAATACTGAAGGTGTACTAGCTGACCTGAACTCCTTCAATTTTTATATCAATTCCATGCTCGAAAGCGAAATATTTAAAGCAGATGAAAGTCCATTGTCGAAAATATTGGAAGCGGACGTGGGGTATTGAGAGTTACAAAAGCTCTGTGAAATCCTTCTTGTCATTCCTGTAACGACAGCCTCGGTAGAAAGATCGTTCAGTACTATGAACCGAATACTAAGTAAGACAAGAAATAGAATGCTGCCAGAAACCATAATGCATTGTATGATGATAAGCATCGAGGGGTATGAGATTCCAACTGAGGATTTTCTAGAAAAAAACAGTAGACTTGTATGCGACAAAGAAAACTAGTCGTATACGATTTCTTTAACCTTACTTCTTTAATACCTCTTACTTACTAAGTAATAACGTCGGGGCTACGGCCTACGGAAGTGTTATATATATATATATATATATTATATATATATATTATATATTATATAATATTATTATATGATATATATATAATTTATTATATAATATATATATATTATATATAATTTACATATATATATATATATATATATATATATATAATCACAGTTTTAATTTATGTTTATATTATATTAATATATATATAATATATATAAATATATATATAAATATATAAACTATATAAAGTAAATATATATATATATATATATATATAATTTATATATATATATATATATTATATATAATATACTATATATATATATATAATATATATATATAGTATATATATTATATATTATATATGCATATATATTATATATATATTAATATATATAATTTATATAGATACATATAAAATGTATATATATATATATATATATATAATTTAATATATATATTTATTTATATTTATAATTATATATATTAATATTATTATATTATATATATATATATATATATATATATATATATATATATATATATATATATATATAGTATATAATATATATATTAGTATATACCATATATATATATATATATATATATATATATATTATATATATATTATATTATTATATTATATATTTAATATATATATTATATATTATATTATTTATATTATTATAATATATATATATATAGTAGTATATTGTTTGAATAATATTGTTATTCCTATGAAAAATTATAATTTTTTATGTATTTTGTTTTGGCTACTTTGCCAGTAAAGAGAATTCTGGCAACATGGCCGTATTTTTATAAAATCATCATAGTCTTGTTTTATTAATTGTTTAACAAATAATAGAAAGCGCTGACAATCTCGATGTATAAACAGCATGTGTATTTTAGGGTTAGTTTCTAGTAAAATATCCATTTTAAAATACTAAAATAAGCAAAATAGAAGATATATATGTGAAAGTATATAATAGTTTTTATAAACATGGTAGCTGAGAGTAGTTTGTAACAAGCCTAATTTGAATGTGAAACAGAAAATGGAAAGTAGGCCTAGGTCAGCCCTATAATAGAATTAGGAAATAGGCCTAGATAAACCCTATAATAGAATTAGGAAATAGGCCTAGATAAACCCTAAAATAGAATTAAGAAATAGGCCTAGATAAACTCTAAAATAGAATTAGAACAAGCCTATTATATAGTTAAATATGATTTGTCAATGCAGAAAATTGATTCACTACAAGGAAAGGCAAACTGGGAAGATTGGAAGCATCTTATGCAAATAAGGCTAAGTGGTATACCAGATGCAATAGAAGCAATCAATGGTAAATTAGAAAAGCCACAAGAACCCAGTACCACAGCAACAGTTGAAGAGAAAAATGCATACAAAAAGAAATTAGACAAATTCAACAAAAACTCAATCAAGAGTGTAATGTGTTTTGTTGGTTTCAACATTAAGCCAAATCAACAAAACTCAATCAGATGTAATGTTTTTGTTGTCAAAAAGTAAGTATGGAAGGAACTTCACAATCTTTTTGCAGGAGTTGAAGAAAACAAAGTTTACGATGTTTGTTCACAGTTTTTTTCTTACACATGGAATGAGAAATTAGACATGGCTGGAAATTTTATCTTCAATAAGACAGCTCTGGGGTAATCTTCAGGAAGAAATTGTCAAAATTCAAGAGAAGAATGAAGGTACATTGCCAGAGATATTTCTCATATGTAAGATTTTTGAAATTTTGCCAAAGGATTATTCAAATTTCCAAACTACATGGCTCATGATTCATGATTCATAGTAATAGAAAAGAAAAGTATAGATAATTTGGTAACTTGGCTTTGCACAGAAGCAAATAAGTTGGCATCAAAGGTTAAGTCAGAAAATCAAGAAGCGTTAACAATAAAAGGAAACTACAGAAGTACGAAGCAAGATAAAATGAAGAAATTTCCTTGTAATTACTGCCATTTAAAAGTCACTGGATCAAAAATTGCAGAAAATGGATTGCAGATGGTAGACCAGAAAGAAAAATAAAGCCAGAAAGAAATGCAAATTTTGAAAATAAAGAAAATTCAAAAGCTAAAACAGAAGTTAATGCTTTTATGTTAGCAGTAGATGAACAAGTTTTTATTTTCCGAAGAAAATGATAGAGAAAATTGGTACTTTGATAATGGCGCTACAAAACATATAACAAATGTGAAAGTTATTTTAAAACTTTTAAAAGAATTTGAGCATTCAAGTCAAGGTAAAATCAGCAGAATGGTCAGGAAGCAAATGTGTTGGGATATGGAACAATTGAAGTAAAATCAGTTGTAGATGGAAAATATTTCAATTATTTTTTGATGATGTTTGGTATGTTTCCTGCTATTAAGAAAAAAATTTATTTTCAGTAATTGGCAGCTCTTGATAAGCATCCAAATAGTGGATTTATATCTGACCAAGTGTATGTAGTTTTATGGTAGACAAAAAAGCCTATTTTTAATGGCTATCGTAAACTAAAGGAAGGGCTATTCAAAGTTGCAATGAAAGTTAAAATCTCCCATATACCAGAAATAAATGCACTTGAAGAAAAGGATCTATTACAGTTATATCATGAAAGAATGGAACATCAGGATAGAAGACACATAAGAAATCTGATCAAAAGAGAACTAAATATTGAAACTCACCTTGATAACAGAAATTGTACAGGATGTATAAATGGATAATGCATCGTCAGAATTTTGGAAAAAGACCAAATAGTACTAAACAAGGAGAATTGCTATTTGCAGATGTTTGTGGACCATTTCAAGTATTATCAAACTCAGGTTATAAATATTTTGTATGTTTCAAAGATGATTTCTCAAAAATGAGATTTGTATATTTTATTAAAGAAAAATCAGAAGTTGTAGAAAAATTGGAGCAAGTACTTGAAGAAGCAAATGTACAAGGACATCCAGTCAGAGAATTTTTAAGTGATAATGGCTTAGAATTTAATAATAAGTTAGT
Organism: Trachelipus rathkii; assembly: GCA_015478945.1. NCBI lineage: Eukaryota > Metazoa > Arthropoda > Malacostraca > Isopoda > Trachelipodidae > Trachelipus > Trachelipus rathkii. The sequence goes on from JABUQX010019214.1 coordinate 6,833, forward strand.
TAAAAAGCTTTTGCATAATATGGTGTAAGACAAAGGTTAACGGCTCCATATACTCCACAACAAAATAGAGTGGAAAAAGAAAATAGAACGCTAGTTGAAGCGGCCAGATCACTCATGTATTCGAAAGTAAAGTTTCCACAGAAGTGTTGGGCAGAATTAATTAACACAGCAGCATATATAATAAATAGAACTGGAAAATCTACTGTTGATGGGAAAACGCCTTGTTGAAATCTGGTATGATTAGAAAGCCCGAATCAGCATCTACGTGTAATTCGGAAACAGCCATGCAGTGGGTGGAGTGTGATCAGAAGGAAGAAAAGTTAGACGCCAGAAAGCAAAAATCAGGTGTGTTAATTGGGTTTATGAATGGAGAATGAAACGCTACAGAATATATGATCAGCAAATAATTTTGTGGTTTAGGATGCAGAGATTGGATAATTTGAAAGAGAGAAACTTTCACTTCAATAATCAGATGAGAATAGAATCAGAAAAGAGAAAATAAAAGAAAGAATCAAATAGAGAAATACAGAAACTGAATGACAGTACATCTAATAATAGGTTAACTTATCACAATACAGAAAGTGAATTGATATATGAAACGAATGCTGATACAGAAATAGAATCTGACTACAGCGAATAGATATCTGATACAGAAAGTAGTAATCTGGTTCATGAAATAGAGAACAGTAGAATTATCGTAAGTCACAAAACAATTAAGGAGATCAGTATTAAAAAGCCATCAAGGTTTGATGACTACAGTACTTATATATTATTAGAAGATATGGAAGAACCTGAAAATTATAAAGAAGCTATGCAGAGTAAGCACAGAAAAAATGGGTTAATTCAATGAAAAATGAAATGAAATCATTGAAAGAAAATCAAACCTGGGAACTAGTTGAATTACCACCAGGAAGAAACCCAATTGAAAACGAATGGAATTATAAAATTAAAATGAATCCAGATGGTACAGTTAACAAATATAAAGCAAGATTAGTTGCAAAATGGTATAGTCAGCATAAAGGAATTGACTATGAGCAAACATTCAGTCCAAGTAGCAAATAAAAGTACTGTAAGGACTTTAATAAGTGTAGCAACTAAAGAAAATATGTCCTTAATACAATTTGATGGTTCTCAACTTAGCAAACTATTATTGCAAAATTACGCAGAAGAAACTATATATGCCCAACGCCAAGGTTTTTTGAAGAATGGACAGACAAAGTATGCGAAAAAATGCAGTTTGTATGGGCTTAAGCAGCACCAAGATGCTGGAATGAAAGACTTGGAAACTTTCTTTCAAAACTTAATTTTGGTAAAAGTACAGCTGATCCTTGTCTTTACATAAGAAATCAGAATGGACATAAAATCATACTTGCATTATATGTTGATGATGGACTAGTTGCATCAACAAGTCGAGCAGAATTGCAGAAATTTTTAGAAGAATTAAAAAAGAAATTCAAAATAACATATAAACCTGCAACATATTTTTTAGGAATTGAAATTGAATCAAGAAATGATGGTTCAAAGAAAATTAGTCAGTCATGCTATACTAAAGGAATTTGGATGATCTAAAAGATACTAAATGGAATTATGGTAATGAAAATTGCAATGGCAAGTGTCATAACCATTTTTAAAGATAACTCGTTTACACATGACATTGAAGCCAGAGAGAGTTTCCCTTACACATCAGCAATGGAGCCTCTTCTATATCTTGCAAACAGCAACAAGACCAGATATTGCATTTGCTGTTAATTATCTTGCCAGAAGTGTAGAAATCCATCAATAGAAGATATTACAAAAGTTAAAAGAGTGTTCAGATACTTGAAGGGTACACAAGAGAAGGGTATTATTTATAAATGTGATTCTGAACAAGATCATCTGGAAGGGTACAGTGATGAAGAAATAGCTGTGAAATTAACAACAGAGACCACAGAATTTAAGTTTGAAGAAACAAAAGAACCAGTAACAGAAAGTGAGGTAGTTACTGAAATACCTGTGAAATTATCAACAACAGAGACCACAGAATTTAAGTTTGAAGAAACAAAAGAACCAGTAACAGAAAGTGAGGTAGTTACAGAAATACCTGTGAAATTATCTACAACAGATACCACAGAATTTAAATTTGAAGAATCACAGAATCTCACAAAAGAACCAGGAACATGAAAGTACGCCATTTCTCATTAGGGAAAAAGTTCAAAATGAAAATAGAAGGGTACTCAAGGTTAGCAGTGAGAATCAACTTGCAGATGGACTCACAAAGCCTCTACATCAACCAAGATTAATGATGCTGAACGGAAAAATTGGAATGGACTAACCAACGTTGCAGAATAAACAATAAGGGAGAGTGTTGAATAATATTGTTTATTCTATGAAAAATTATATTTTATGTATTTTGTTTTGCTACTTTGCCAGTAAAAAGAATGCTGGCAACATGGCCGTATTTTTATAAAATGCATCATAGTCTTGTTTATTATTGTTTACAAATATAGAAAGCGTGAAATCTCGATGTATAAACACGCATGTGTATTTTAGGGTTAGTTTCTAGTAAAATATCCATTTTATTCTAGTGTTTCATTATTCATATGTTGTAGGTTGTTACCAGTAGATACGATCTACTTTAACATATATATATATATATATATATTTTAAAGGAGTTAAGGTGAAGTCTCAAAACCACCGTTCAATTGTAGAAGAATAGATGTTGAAGTGGAGTGAGCGTTGTCACGATGAGGTGGGGCGTTTCTTCCCCGGGAGGCGCTTAGGAGTCGTCCGGTGAGGCCTAGCATTGCCTCCTGCCCTCAGACGCCACAGACTCCCCCCAGTGACAATGCCGCGAGGCACTACACTCCGCTCTTCGGTCTGAATGATGGTCGGGTACGCTGTCAGGTGAGAGCTAGGTGTGCAACATTAAGGTCACTGAGAAGGCTTGCGACCACTCTGTCCTTACTGGCAGTTTGGCTCCGACACCTGCGAAGCCTTGAACGGTAACAGGCGGCATCAGGAATGGCCGAACTAGAGTGGCGTCCAGCAGAAGAAACTTAATTTGATATTGATGGTTCAGTGATTTGATGGGTGTTTCGGAATCAAATTTGGCGTGGCTGCTTGTCGTGTTCGTTGTGCCATCCACAGTGGCACGTGGTTCACTCCAGGTTGTCACCAAATTTAAAGGAGTCTAAGGTGAAAGTCTTCAAAACCACCTCATTGAAAGAATAGTGAATGGATGTGTTGAAGTGAGTGAGCGTTGTCACGATTGAAGTGGCAGAGATATATACTTCCCCGGAGGCTGGCTTAGGAGTCGTTCGGTGAGGGGCTAGTCAGCCTCCTGCCCCCAGACGCCAACAAATATATATATATATATTATATATATATATATATATATATTTATACTATAATATTTTTATATATATTATATATATAATATAATATATATAGAAATGAATTATATATTATCACTATATATATATATATATATATATATATTATTATATATTATAGTATATATATATATAAATTTATTTTTTTTATCCAAAGATCTATTTTCTTATTTGAAAAAGTCATATAACCTCATGTATTTTAATTATAATATTCTCTCATAATTATTTTCGTACCTTTATGTTTTTATTTATCTAACTTCTCCCAAACATTTCATAGATAAGATTGCTATATTTTTAACAACTAAGATTTGGTTCTTATATTTCGGATATTTATATTCAGATTAAGACAGTAATAAGTAAGCACTAAGGAATAAGCTATGACAAGTGAGCAAGAATATCATATCCTTGTATTTTATGTAATTATGTTATACTTATGTTGCCCCCCCGAAATCTCTGTAAAGCCACTCCGAGAAAATTGTCTGAAAGAACACTGCTTTCTGTCCATGCCACATCTCAGAACGCACACTCACATCCTGGACAGCTCCTTCCTCTTCTTCACCATCGCCGGCGCTTATGTTGTCGCTCCATCTAACTTAGGTCTTCCGACACTTCTTCTTTCCCTCCGGTATCCATTCCAGATATCTTCTGGGCACTCGTTGCTCCTCCATTCCTCCTTAACAATGTTCGTGACCCTACCGCAGCCTGTCCTCTCTCCGACAACTCCGAGCTTCTCACTCTAAATCCTCCTAAACCCTCCTCTATATTCTCCTCCTGTCACCTTCTTGTTCACTCTCTGTCATGTCGCAACACGCCATCTCGCACGCCTCCAACTTGCTCTTTGCTCTCGTAATTAAGAGCCCATGCTTCATGTCCATACATCATTGGTCTCAGTATACTTGTGTACATACCAATACTAACACCTCTCTCCTTGAACAAGCTGTTTTTCCTTCCAGCCATGGGAACAACATTGATTAGTTGTCCATTGAATTCTCCCAATTCTCCTTATTTAAATTCCAACATTGTGTCGTTTTCCTCACCATGGTGCATCCCCAAATATTTAAACTGGTTCGTTTGTCTCAGCCCTTCTCCACCACTCAAACTCACCTTCAGGACATCTCCACCACCTCCGATCAACATCACCTTTGTCTTCCCTTCGATTTATCCTCATACCCCTCTCCTCCAACTCCTCTTTCCAAACCTCCAGAAAATTCTTCAGTCTCTCTTGATTTTGTGTAAACAACACCAAGTCATCCGCGTATCCAAATATCTCTCCACCCACCCTTTCCTGCACCCGATCTCCCACAACTGTCCATGTATATAATGAATAGAATTGGAGACAGCACGCTCCCTTGCTTCATCCCCGTTGTGACATCAAACCATTTTCCCTCACCGGACAATAGTCTTTACTCTGCCAACTTACTGTCTAACATAAGTGCTTTTTTATTGCTTTTAACAATATCTCAGTATTCCATACTCTATTCTTCTCAGTTCCTCCACAATAACTTCCTTGGCACTCTATCAAAAGGCTTTTTTAGGTCTACGAAAGCTGCATATGTTTTTTCCCTTAAAATTCCAATTTCTTTCACTTATCTTTTTGAAAGCGAACAGCAGATCGTATAGTCGACTCCCCTGTCTGGACATGTTGACACTCTTTCTAGCTTATCCACCTCTCTCAGTCTTTTCTCCAATACTCTTTCATATATCTTCGCAGGATGTGACATTAATGCAATCCCTCTAATAGTTTCCACATTCTGTTTGTATATCTTCTTTTTTATATAATGGGGCCAGATTGTTGCTGCTACTCCATTCACAAGGCACCAACTCAATCTCTCCAACACGCCGTTGTTCATCAGATTTAACATCCGTCTTGCCCCTTCAACTCCCATTTTCTTCAGCATCTCTGCAACTATTCCATCTTCTCCCGCCGCCTTTCCACTCTTCATACCTCTCAACGCCACCATCATCTCATCCTCCGTGATCGACCACTCCTCCTCTCTCCCAGCCCCCAACAAATCAGGCTCTCGCAATTCTCTCCTCCACTATTCCCTCCACATTGTACAAATCCTCGAAGAATCTCCTCCACCTCTCGTCAATCTCCCTTTGGTTTACTATTATGACTCCGTTTTCGCCCTTTATAGCTCGTGCCATTGGTGTCGAGCTTTTCCTGTAATTCTTTGTTATATTAAAAACCAGCTTTTTTACGCCTGTCACATCTTCTTCCAACTCGTTTCCGATTTTTTCCCCGGTGGTTTCCTTTTCCATCCTTTTCACTCTATCAGACTCTCGCCGAGCCTCTACTATTCTCTTCTCTCCAACTCACCTCTCGTTTTTATCCATTTCCTAAAACACCTCATCTTCTCTTGTACAGCAGTTTTAACACGTTCCGTCCACCATGGTGTTTTCTTCCTTTTTGTTCCTTCCCACCACTTTTATTCCCATCGTCCCTTCTGCGCTCTTTAGTTTAAATATAATTAATATATTTATATTTTACACTATGATTAATTGCTATAAATTTATTTAATTTTATTTATTTGATTTTGATATATGAATTAATTTCCATAACTTTAAGATATTTATGAATACTATTTAAGCACGACAGCTTAAGTTGGACAGATAATTCGTATTAAGGCTTAATTATTGTTTAATAAGTTATAAACTTGAATTTGATTACCATGCTTAAAATAACTATAATACCTCGACTTGTAATTTAGTTACTTAACTTTGATTTAATTTTAATTTAAATTAATTGATGCTTAACTTGACTGATTTTTATAAGAAACTTTGCTTTGAATCGGCAGTTTTAGTACAATTTTTTTACTTTGTCAAAGATGTAATGGATCAAATTGATCATTGTGAATATTTAAAGAATGCTGTCTTAATTCAATACAATTTGAAGTTTTATAATTTGTAAAGCTAGTATTGGTAATATGTATATATACAGGGTGTTTCAAGACCTTACCGACAAATTGAAAGGGTAGATAGGTTACGTGTAGGTGAAACTTTTTAGTTAAATGAAACATTCTCCCCAAAGGCCCCCAGAGAGAGTGGGGTATGCGCATCGGAAGACGTGCGCAGACCGACATGTGTACGTGATGTGTAGAGGCCCTAATATGCGCGTGGGTTAAGCAGTTACATGGTGCCGTTGTTACGTTATAGTGCAGTGCGTGTTTGCTATATAACATGAGGTAGCAGCTACCGTTATTCAGATATGGTGATGTTGTTTTGGTGAGGCGAAGGGAATGGACATGGGGGCCCGTGTCGCATCTACGTGTAACGGCACCCCAACAGAAGACATCCTCACCATACAACGTTTGCTTCCGTCGTACGACGCCTGCGGGAGACGGGTACCCTCCATTATGGCAACGTCGGTGGTGGCAAATTCCGTGCTGTGCGGACACCTGCTCGGAAGGGGATGCCGTCGTCGAGAATGTTTATCGACAACCGGCTCCTCCAGCACCCGCGTAAATGTGGCGCATGCTAATGGCACGTAAGACCACCCCACAGTGTTTGGAGAATCGTGTGTGAGTACAATCCTCCATTCGTACCACATGTGCAGTGGTACAAGCCTTGGGGCCTGCCGACTATGCACCACGTCTGTGGAACTTTGTAGGTAGTTTCTCGGCAGTTCCTAACACCAGGCGCTGATTCTCCGATACGTCTGGTTCACAGATGCGACGCGATCTTACATCGGGACAGGCTATTTAACTCCAGGAATATCCACGTCACTGGAATTACGAGACCGCATGCTAATAGCCGTACGTTGTCACCAACACCGGTTCTTCGTCAACATCTGGGCAGTATTGTTGGCCAACACCTGTTAGGTTCCGTCGTTCTCCCGCAAAGGCTAACAGGTCGTCTACCTACAGTTCTGCAGACGACGTTTGCAGGAACTAGAGCTCGGGGTCCTATGGTCCGGCCTTGCGTACCGAATAATCTGGTTCGCAGCATGAATGACCCCGTTCCCACGTGTTGCATTGATGCTCGGGCAACAGCTCACGATTAACTTCGGCGAACAATGGATAGGCCGGGGAGGGAACCGTTGCCTGGCCACTGCTGTTGCCGATCTGATGCCCCTTGACTTCTGCATATGGGGCACGTTAAGGGTATCGTGTATGCGACGCCTGTTAGTGCAATCAAGCGGATCTACCTGCACAGAATACAAGACGCCTTCAACCTCATCAACCAGGACCCACACGTGCTCGACAGAGTTGCTGTGTCTTTGCTACGTCGATATCAGGCGTGTGCCCGCGAAGAAGGTCGACACTTTGAACATACATTGTAACCGCATCAATAATAAATACATATGCCTGTACACGTGTTTCATTGTTATTTTACCTACATGTGCTACATGTTTGGCGCAACTCGTCCGATGCGAATAAACCCCTCTGGGGGCATCGGGTGAGATGGTTCATTTAACGAAAATGTTTGACCTACACATACCCTATCTACCCTATCTAATTTGTCGGTTAAGAATCTTGGAAACCCTATCTTGTATTAGTTATATATATATATATATATTATATTATCTAATATATATATATATATAATAATTATATAATTATAATATTATATATATATTATATAATAATATATATATATATTTATTATATAATGTTAATATTATTTATTATATATATATATATATTACTATATATAATACTGATAAAATACACCCTTTCTTGAGCTATTCACCCTGCTGGGATTGAAACTGGGCCCTAGCAGATGAACGCGTAATGTTTGACCACTACGCCACGATGGACTAAAAGAAGAACTACGTAGAATTCTCCTGTGGTGAATTATAAGCACCCACGTCAAGACAGGATATCCCGCCGGCCCTTCCGTCCACACTCGGCGTAGGGTCAAACGGGCACCGCACCAAGGTGAAAAATGCTCAGCAACCGGGGGATCATATTTTATTGATAAATAACTGCATTAACCGCAGTGTCAATAGGTAATGATAAAAATACCCCTTTCTGAGCTATTCACCCTGCTGGGATTGAACCTGGGCCCTAGCAGATGAACGCCTGTGTGTTTGACCAATAATATAGTAAATTGATATTTCAAATTTGATATATCGTAGTAATATATCTCATAAACGATATATTAAAAAATTTTTTTATTGTCCAAATGGTCGACACATTTTTTAAAAAATATGTCGCGTATATGTACACGATAGTAATATATCTCATAATCGATATATTAAAAAAATTAATATTGTCCAAATGGTTGACACAATTTTTTTTTTTTTAAATGTCCATATTGTCGACAGGATTTTGGTCGAGAACTTTTTTTCACAAATTTAGACAATTTGACCTGTCGACAATTTTCCCTGTCGAAATAACGATAACGGAACTACTTTTTCCGAGTAACGGAGTAGCGATAACGGAACTACTTTTTTGAGTAACGATGCCCACCTCTGAAGATTAGTATAGAAATGCTTTAATAAAGCCTGTTATGCTTCGGTTAGTTTATAAGCTATTTCTTGAAGTGTTGACTTTGGCCTTTAATCATGTCACCATTTGATATTGTTCTTCCGTCATAAACATTTTATAGTATTTTATAGTATTTCTGATATTTCTTGGAAACTTCATGTTTTGAGTATTCGTAATCGGTGATATAGTATAAACAAATTAAACTCAAAGTTTATCATTACATAAAAATTTGGCAAGGATCAATAAAACAGAATGGTTTAGTTAACTAGAATGCAAACATAAAATGATAAATCTACATGTCTTTTTAGTTTAGATAGTATTGTGTAATCAATAGAGTTAAATCAGCATTTAAAACTTCTATATTTTAATATTTACCTGAAATACTGAAAGAATAAAATTTTATTTTTGTTTGAATTTACAAGGAAACTGAGATATATCGTAGCAATAACTTTTATTTATTACGTCTATTTATAAGGGGATTAGTGAAACACAACGCAGTAAAAGGCTTTAAAAGGCAGTAGTGGAATATTTTAAAATACGATCACTGTTTTAAAATCAGTTGTTTTACTAATTCGATGGTAATTACGTTTCACTATTCCATACTAAGAGGGTAAATGTGTTGTGCATCAAAAATAAACTTTGGTATATATAATTACTACAACGTACATTTAATTTTCTATTCACTTCCATTAGGACATATAAACCTTGGTTTAATACTACCTATTCTAGGTTTATTCGTCGCAGAGACGTAGCTTTTAAGAATTGTTGTCGTTTTCAAGCCATACAGGGGTGAATGACACCCTTATACAGAACAAGCAACTTAAGGCGACGTAAAGTAATTTCCAAAGAATCTCAAAACCCTTAACCTATTGAAGGTTTATTTAGTAAAAGAAACAATGTGATCTTTTCAAGAAAGATCAATTAACAAAGGAACACTAATAATTATAATATTAAATAATTCGTCTCGAAAAAAAATCAGAGAGACAGGTTGAAATTTACTCTGTGTGTCAAACTTTAATAATTGCTTCGAAAATGTTTCTTTGATTTATGCAAACCAGTAAGATAAATTAATAGGGCAACATAATTTCAAGGCGAACCATTTAAAAAGACACAATATATTTTAAATCTAAAAGTGTTTATATATATATATTATCAAATATATATAATTTTAATTATATTTATACTATGTGGATATGCAACATTTGGGAATGGCTAATAGCAATTCACCAATATAATTGCTTCCAGAAATGATTATATTTATTGATTAGACAGAATGATAAGGCCCATTCGCAAAAATAAACCAATAAGAGAAAAGAAGAATCCAAAAAGAAGAGCAAAATAAAGGAATGACGTATTCCTGAGATGAATAGCCAACCACGGGGATTTGTTTATCAATGGCGGAAATTTTTTATCTAAAAACATTTCATGATGTTTCAGTACTCTGGCGTAGTTTCCACTTTCCAGAAATTTTTGCATGCTGAAAAATAAATAAATAAATAAATAAATAAATACAGAAATACAGAAATAAATAAAATAAATAAATTCTCATACAGGAAGGTAGGTAAGAAGACAATTTAACAACTTACTAACAATTAAATATAAACTTATAAGGATATTCTTTCGGAATGGCCCACGAAAATCTAAATCCAAGTTTTAGTTTGAATTTATGTAGAGCATAATGATTATAACCTTCGATATCAAATTCACCAAGAAAACCAGCAACTCTTTTGGTAGATATTAATGTCAAAATATCGCCGATATTCTGTGGAAATTTGGATGGGTTTTCGTACAATTTTTCTTTCCATATTTTTTGATAAATTGGTGAAGTTGAAAACTGAAATTTATATATTATATTAAAGTTCTGTCGGCATTTCCTTCAAGGAACGTTTGCTCGATCAAAATATCATAGTTATACCATCATTATTATTATTATTATTATTATTATTATTATTATTATTATTATTATTATTATTATTATTATTATTATTATTATTATTATTATTATTATTATTATTATTATTATTATTATTATTATTATTATTATTATTATTATTATTTGTAGTAGTAATAGCGTTTATAGTACTCGCTATAGTAGTATTTACCTGTAGAATATCTGACATGGAAGAATCACCTAAAATAGTTAACTTATACGAATGTTTGTTGGTGTAGAAACTTTCGAGGTCCGTAAAAGGATGTTTGTCGATCTCGACAGTGAGGAAGGCGAGAAGAAGACTTGAATAATACGTCAAGGAAAAGAAACGTAAGAACCAAAACGTTGTAGTAAAAATTCTCCCGGAAACGCTTTCCGTGTTTCCTCAAATTGTGATCTGAGTTCGAGTAAATCTATATATATATATATATATATATATATATATAATATATAATATATATATTATATATATATTATATATATATATAGTATATATATATACTATATATAATATACATATATATTATATAACAGACATATATACAATAGTATATGTATATATAAATATATAATATATATATTGTGTTGTATATATTATGGGGGGCTAGGATATGTGAAGCATTTCACTACTAAATGGGTGGTCCCTTTTCGCCACTCATTTTCACGCTTTTATACACAAGAGTGTCTAAAGGCTTGTCCAGTAGGCACTCCTTTTTTATACACCATTAAACACTATTACACCATTACACAATTACACTATTACACAATCACACATACTTTTATAAATGTATTTAAAATGGCACAGTCCATTCGTTGCTTTTGAAAATCCTAGAGGGGCAGTTTCTGATAATAGCACCTCACCCTACTCGACCACAATCTTTTCCTGAAAGTTGACGATCTCAGTGACGATGAGGTTGGTGCAATCAAAATTCTTCCGACTTACCCTGATTCACTGATAAATTTCTTCATTAATTTCTGCAAAATTCTTTGTCTTTATTTAATTTCCACTCTGATGAGAACTACTTTTCTTCTGCTAGACCTCATCTCTTATTCTTAACCGAAACTCGGGTATTTGAAAGTTCCTACTGCCCCTATGATCAATTTTTAGTCAAAGATGGATGTGGTGTTTTTGTGCGCAGATATGTTGTTTGTCTCGTGTTTAATTTGAAATTTTATGAAGTTTCAACTATTCTGCTTAAGATCTCTTGCCAATCTACATTGAAGATTCTAGTGCATGCCACACGAACATTTATCTACTAGGCTCCGCCCAGTAACCCGATTTCATGTGTTTTGTCTATTTATTATCTAATTCTACTGACTGTCCAAAATTCTTTGAGTATCTAAACTCCAAAATAAAACACATTTTCTCTCCTTCTTTCTCAGAAATCCCCACTTTAGGTGATCTAGCTTTCCACTAATTTTCAAGATACAACTAGTGAACTCCCCCTACCATTTCTCTATTTACAACAACCTTGAGTTGAGCAGTTGGTGCAACTCCCTACCCGTATTTCTGATCGTCTTGGAGATGAATCCAACATACTAGATTTTTTTATTGACTTTCAATTCTTCTCCTTACAGCTATAAACTCTTTCCATCTCTAAGTTCCTTCAATCATCTTCTAATCTCTGTATCATTTCCTATCTCTTCAAGTCTTCCACAGGAAACGCTCGCCCCCCCCTTTAGTGAAGAGAGATTTTTGGCACATCGGTATTGATATTAATTGATCGGACTTGCCCAGTTCTACTTTGATTTCCCATGGAGTAATTGCCGTTTCTGTGGGAGGAGTCTCTCGAACTGCACAGATCGCACAACCGAGGTGATTCTCTCTTGCATGGATGAGTACATTTCATTCTCTTTCTTTTCAACTAAAGATAATTAACCAAGATTTAACTATGTTGGTTTTTGTGCTATACGGTATATACCTATTAAATATATATATATATATATATATATATATATATAGTTAAAAACATTTTATATAAAGAGCTATCCATAATACATATATAGCTATGGAATTTACATACAGTATATTTTATAATATATATATTATATATATATATATGTATGTATATTATATATATTATATATGGTATTAGTTGTGCATTGTTTATATATATACATTATAGTATTATATATAGTATTATATATATATATATATACTATGATATATTATATTATTATATATATATATATATATATATATATATATATATATATATATAGGTCAGCATCCCGAAGATTTCCAGGCATGTAACTAAAAACTATAACAGCTACACGAAAATAAATATCATTTTATTAATCACCTTTTTCTAGACCATAGTTTCACTGTTATACATTAACAAAGGCAACAACATACCCTCATGTAAGACCTAGTGCACTCATAAGACTTAGTCCTTTACATCCACCAAGGGAAGGAAAAATTCCAGCAGCTTTCC
>JABUQX010019214.1:25000-60225 GCA_015478945.1 Trachelipus rathkii
ATATATATATATATTATATATATATATTATACCTATATATATATATATATATTTGGTAGAATGAGGAGTAAGATGTAAGGTGGATCAAATTCAACATTCAAACTTTTGAGGTAATAATTAAAAAAAATGTTAAATGGAACTCACTGGTAGATTCTTAGTTTTAAATTGTAGATAATTATTTGATCAACATTAACAGAGGAAGTCTAACTTAAGCTTAATTAGGTTTGACCTTGAACATCAACTTCATCTAATTGTGATATAGGAAGTCACTGTAAAATTATATATTGGCCGACTTGTATTCTATTTTTTGGACTGAATATATTCTGATGTAAATTGGGATGAAGAGATAGACTAAGAAAACCCATAATTTTATTTAATTAACGCAAAATAAAAACATGAATTATAGCAAATTGCAAAGTGGTTTGTCTTTTTCTAAATCAACTATTTTTCAATCGGATTGAATTCTCTGCCTGAAGCTTTTGAAATGAGCCTGAAGAGACCTCATATCAAACCTCATTAACATTATTTCCAACCACATAACAGGATGGCCACAATCAGTCTAATTTCTGTTTACTAATATTTGCCATAATTCTTTGCTAAAAAAAAAGTGTAGGCATGTAGTTATGTTCACACAACCCTCGAAAGATTCTTGTTTACTTTACAAATAACTTTATCGATCTTTTGCAGTGTAAGAACATTTCCATTAATCCAACTCGCTGATTTCAAAACCCTCGATAATTTCGAAAGTAGATTATCATGAAACATAGAATTTTATGGTCGATTTTTGGACGTTTAACTGAAGATCTTGAACCAGATTTATCAAATTCGAGGCACATTTAAAAATGTTGTATTTATATAAATCTATATAAGAATTTTTTTCAATGTGCTTTTGCCTCTTGTTGTAACTGAATGGCAGAACTGATGCTTTTTTTTAATTGACCTTTGACTCTTCTGTTTCATTCCGCAAAGTACATGTAATCGTACCTTTCTACAGGAATAATTTCCAAAGAAGTTGTAGAACATACATGTTTCACAATGACTCGCTCGTTCGACGATGTGGAAACTTTGAAAGCTTCGTTTAATTAATTAAATACATTGTTTTCAACATTTGTTGAAAATTTCTTAAGAAATGAAAATTAAATTGTTAACTACAGGTGAACTGCATAGAATTTCGGATTGAGTATATTTCAAGCCATATATACTATTATACTACTATTACTATATATCATATATATATATATTATATATATATATATATATTATATATTATATAATATATATATATAGTATATATAAAATATATATATATTATATATATATAATATATTATACCGGCTATATATATTATAATATATATATAATATATTTATATATACTAATATATATATATATATATATATATATATACAATATAATATTATATTATATAATATATATATATATATAATATAATATATATATATATAGATATACTAAATATATAAGGTAATATTATTTTCATAAATAAATTACCCAAAGGTGCTCCAAATTTCAAAAATTTCCTTTGAGTTTAGGGCGAAAGGAAACTATGAAAAAAAAATATTCTTTAAATGCATATTAAAAAATTTTCTTTACGTGTGTGTGTGTGTGTGTGTGTGTGGTGTAGGTGTGTTGTGTGTGTGCTGTATGTATTGTGTAAGTGCCCGTTACGTTGGTTTATGTGCTTTTTCCTTTTATAATTCCCTGCTACATCAGTTCGCGACGCATTTTATAAAACATTCTGACCCCAAATTTCCTTCTCTCTTCCTCCAAAACGTTGAAAGATTTAACTATCCCGTTATAAATTTATTTCACGTGCTACTGATTGTTTTTCTATACTGGAATCTGTGAAAAAGTTCCTTCTTCATTGACAGCCCGCGTCTAAATGTCCAGATCCCAACCAGAAGTTCTATGAAGTTCTCCGTTCTGAATCCTTTTGTAAAAAATCGTAACCTCGATTGGAACTTTGTCGTTACTGAACAAGATAAAAGAAAGCCTATATATAATAATATATATAATATATATATATATATTATATATATATATATATAGTATATCATAGTATATATCATATATATATATATATATATATATATATATATATATATTATATAGTATATATATATATATATATATATTAGTATACTATATATATAATATATATAAGGAAGCAACTAAGTAAAAAATAATATAAATAATAAGTATATTAATCAATAATAATAATAATAATAAAATAATAATAATAATTAATAATTAAAATAAAATAATAAATATTAATAATAATAATATTAATAATTAATAATAATAATAATAATAATAATAGATAATAATAATAATAATAATAAAAGAATAAATAATAAAATAATAATAATATAATAATAGAATAATAATAATATTTATACATAATAATAAAATATAAAATAGAATAATATATAATAATAAATAATAATAATAATAATAATAATAATAATATAATAAGTAATAATAATACATAAAATAATAAAAATAATAATAATAATATAATAATAATAAAATTAAAATAATAATAATAATAATAATAATAATCAATCAATAATTCAATTAATAATAATTGAATAATATATAATCAATAATAATTAATAATAATAATCAATAATAATAATGAATAATAATAATAAACATTGTTTATAATAAAAAGAAATTATTGTATGAGGATTCATAATCAACATGACTTCATTTAATAATCTAGTTGTTCATGTTCCTCTCCCAAATGTTTTTAAAGAAAACTCAAAAAAACATGCATAAAATTTAAATTAATAAATAATTAATCAAAGAAAATGGGAAATTTTAAATCATAATTAAAAAATTAAAACAATTAATTTTATATTAATTTTCCTTTTATTTCAATAAAAAAAACAATTTTTTATTTCATTGATTATGAATTTTTATTCAAAACTGTGTTAGTTTGGATACAAATAAAGATTGGCCAAAGCACCGCACCGCACCAACACGCCCCAAACCCGCCTCACGCGCCCCACCGCCGCACAGCACCGCCACCACACCGCTCCTCTATGTTTTAATGCTCACCGCGCTTCGCACCGCACCGGGACACCGGAAATTGTTTGTTCCACACCGCGTTCAACCCTAGATTCCAATGATGTGAGTAGCTTAATGCTTCAAATTGAGGAGGAGAAGCCTGTATGTTGAGGTTTCTCAATGGCAGAACCTCTTCTTCTTTAAGAGATAAAAATTTTTCAATTACAGAAGACTTTCTTAAGTATTGATTCCTGTCAGAATTATTTGACAGTTTTATTTGTTTTTCCTAATATATATCATCATATATATATATATTATATACATGCACCATATACATATATATATATATATATTATATATATATATATAGTATATACTATATATATATATATATATATATATATATATATATATATATTATATAAAAGGCTTGTAAGCAAGGGGAGGTGTGAGGGGTCTGCTTACCCCCCGAAATTATTTAAAACTAAGTAACAAGCATTACTCTAATATATATACATTTTTCTTTAATTAATCAGAGTAGAAGGTTCCAGAAAGTTGATATTAATGCTAACTCTTAATACTCCAAGATATTTTCGTTCATCTATGGATTTGATTCGTTTTTTTGACATTTGATGAAAGAATTTCTACAAGGTAAATGTCTTCAGCAACTTGTTCAAGGTTGAAGTTACTGACCTAAACATGTTGTGGACCAATGTTCAGCTTTCTCTTGACTTGTCTAAATTCATTTTTAATGGTGCGAAAAAAAATTAAAATGAGGAAAAGGTTCATTAAAAGTCGTATCAATGATCTTTTAAAGCAGTTTCATTGACTCTGAGTAAAATCATATTTAATCCTTTACTCGCAATTCTGATAGACTCTATCAACACTACCATTAAAAGGCGACGTTTAACGATATGAAACCTTAGCAACAAGAGTATTCAATATTGCTCCGGCAGTCGTTCTGATGCGCTTGACTAATTGTCTGAGATAGCCACCATATTGGATAAGCTTAATAAGGACCATCGTATACGTTAGGAGTTGTGTGTTAACGCTTAAAGAAGTTTAAGTTCGTATTCGACTAACTCTCTTTTTTATAACATTTTAGGCATGAATATAATCGTCCATCGTAGTAGACTCGTGATATATTCTCTTCCCACTCTTAGGATGACACTCAACACATCAAATCATTTCACTCCTTCCACAATTTGAATGAACAACGGCTGACAATCAGAAAAATAAAAATAGATGCAAAATAAGGAGAGAGGCTAGCCTGTGAGAGCAAACAAAGTACTCTAAGACCTTCCACAGAGTAGCCTGTGGCATATTAGTCTATGTTAAAGTAAAAAACCGAGTAGTTTTTAAATGCCGCATAACTCGAGAGGCAATTCTTCACAGATCTACAATTGAGCATAATCCGTTCCAGGAACAAACGACTATAATATCTCTTTGAAAACACAACTCGATCCTCGTTTCTCGTGATCTTTCCTTAAAGATCAACCATTTTGTTCATTCTAGCAAGTTTCTAGGAAATGGTTGTTTATCAAAGGAATATCGCTATACGAGAAACTTACTTCGATAACGCGCAAACCCAGTGGAACATGAGCTCTGAACTTACCGGGTTGGCTGACTCCGCACTAAGGTGGTGATTGAGTACGACATCAACATCCGAATCTCGGGTGGGCTCCACACATAATAGTCTCGGAAATACATAAAGCTAGATAGAACGAGAAGTATAGATCATAGGTAGGGCTTGTCAACTCCTTAACTCTTAACCTACTCTCAAACGTTATAACTCACTAAAAACTCTCTTCCAATCTTTTCTTAGCCCGGAATAAAGAAACCGAAACTGTTCCAACACTCTCCGTGAAATAAATTCTATGGGTCTAGATATTAGAACCAATTTTATATGAAATTTACATGTAATCTTTTGAAATTTAAACATATGAAAGTAATAGTAACCTCCTCCTTTGAAGGTAGAGTTCCTATAGGGAGACTCCGTATTTCCAGACAGTTCTCGACCCTTTACTCCGTCCAACTTTCTTGACCTATCTGATCTTAACTTGCTAAATTGCTACAATCTTGCAATTTGTACCTCAACAGGATAAAGTCTGCAAGCACACACTCCATTTATACATTTTTCCACCTAATAATTGATTGAGCACAATGTCAAAAGCACTGCGATATCGGAGCGAAATGATCGAGGTTTTTAATTTTGTCCTTGCTTTTTAATTTCTTAAAAAACTTCTGATGTAGAAAAGTGTTGTGAAGATCAGTCCACCTTTGTTGAGAACTTTGAATTCAACATAACGCACACATAAGAAAAAAGAGATAATATATATATAGTATATAATTATATAATATTTTTATAAATAAAGATATAATAAATAAAGAAAGGTCATATATATATATATGTTAGTATAGAATAAAAAATAAGGATAAAGTATAAACCGTATATGTAGATAAATAACTAAATTTTGCGTCTTACTAGACATGGCCTGCGAGAAGAAAAAATAGAAAATAACTCCATACCTATATCCAAAATAATAAATAACCAGGTCCATATACTCACCTCCACCGCCTACCATACTCCTATAACGCCTGACACCAAAATATACCTCCCTAATAAGAATACCCCAGTAATAAAGTTACCTAAAGAAACTAGGATAGCTAAAGGCACCAATAAGATCCAATGACCTAGAAGTTACATAAATAAATAACCGTCAACAAATAGAATGAATCTCAGACTATTAACAATAAGAGTAATAAAAAAAAACATACTATAGATCTAAAACCCTATATTACTAACTTAAGGGGAATATTCCGCTAGAATAATTTGTAGCAAGAAGAGTAAAATTAGAAATTTAAAAGAAATAAATAGCAATGGGAATAAGCCACAGGAATTATGAGAAATTGCTAAGTATAGTATAAGTAGGGTATCTATAAACAGAGGTTTTAGAAAATGTTGTAATTTGCTCTAACACTATACATCAAGAAAAAATATAGGTAAAAATTATAACTTGAGGTTTAATAAAAAGTTAGTATAATTGTAAAGAAATATAGAAATTAAATATATAGACTTATATACTTCCTATTCCATAATGAATCTCATATTGCTGTTTCTCATTCATATATTGTAGAAACATATTCGCATGAGTCTTCTCCTGCATGATTTTTTTTTTGATTTTTTACGTTATATATATGTATATATATCATAAACGAGGTGGATTGATAAATAAGGTCTTCAACAGAGTAGCTTCTCTAATAGTTCAGGTGGAAACATGTTCAGGGTGGCAAGTTGAGTGATAGTGTTTGATGAAACAAAACCAGGACGACTAATTTCAAATTCGGAGGTTCAAAGAAGGGTTGATGCCATCATTAGAGATAATCGGCGAATTAATAAAAGAGGCATTGCTATTATTATTATTATTATTATTATTATTATTATTATTATTATTATTATTATATATATATATATATATATATAATATATATATATAATATTAATATATATATTAATATAATATTTAGTAATATATATTAATATAATATTATATATATATATATTATTATATATATATATATATATTAATAATATAATATAATAATATATATATATATATATATATATATATATATATATATATATATTATTATATATTTAATATATATATGATAATATTTTATATATACTATATTAATATATATACTTATATATTAATTATATAATAATATACTATATATATTATATTACTATAATATTAATAATAAATATATATATATAATATCATTAATTAATATATAATATATATATATATATTATATTTAATATATATAAATATATATATATATATATAATATATTAATATATATATATATACTCATATTAATATAATATATATATATATATATTAATATATATAATATAATAAATATTAATATATATATATATTATATATATATAATATATATATTATATATATATATTATTTATAATATTAATATATATATTAATATATTATATATTAGTATTTTATATAATATATATATATATATATATATTAATATCAATAATATTAATATATTAATAATTATTAATTAATAATATATTAATTATATACTATAATATATATATTATATTATAATTAATATTATATTATAATATATATATATATATATATATATTATATATATATATATATATATTATATTAATTCATATATTATAATTATGATAGTTATTATATTTGTATAATATCTATATATAATGAGATTTTTTTTTAAAAAACACATAAGTATTGTATATTATAAAAAATAAAACCAAAAACCATATCAACGAAAAATTTAAATAAAACCAAAATAATAACACAACCGGGAGTGTAATTTTTCATATTTCTATTTATTTAGTAGTAATGTTTTTAATAAAATGAGTGAGGTTATTTTATTATGTTTTAATATAGATTAAGTAATATCTTTTATTACAAGTTTAACAAACTGAAAATTTATATCCTTAAATAATGTTGGTGCTCTTGTATCTATTTAAAACTTCCTAATATAATTTCTTTGATTTCTAAATTTAAAATTTTCATATTGATAATCTGTAAACACTGTGAGTATTAATATAATATATTATTATTTATATCTTTTTGAAGTTATTTACTATATATATAGCTCTAATAACAGTAAAAAATATAAGAGGAGGATGTTATATTTATTTAAATATTAATTCTTAATATACTATCTATGTAAAAAAAATGTGATTTTTATAATAGTTTAAATAATACAAAATAGAATATAAAAGTAAAAAAAAAGCAAACTTAGAATAAAATTGTTATCAAATATATTCTATATTATAATTGCATAACACATATAAAAGATGCTATACCTTTACCTATATATTATATTTATAAATACTTAGTATATATATTTATATTCATATTCAGTATTAAGCGGATTATTCACTACCGTAACATAAAGGGGGTGTGGTTTTATATAATAATTATTATTTATAAAATTATGAGAGAAACGTATTTACAGAATAACCAATATAAATTAAAAATAATTAAATCTAAAATTATAAATTAATATAATAGAAATAATAATATACTATGTATAAAATATAGAAAAAAATCGAGTAAATCAATGGAAAAAAATTATATTTACCTTATAGATAAAATAAAAAAAATTATAATAGTAATAGAAATCTTTTTATTATTAAAATAAATATATATATAAAGAATTATTAGAGGAGAGATATAGATGAGTATAGAGTAGAGAGAGGAGAGATGAGAATAGTAGAGAGATTCCATCATTATTATATATGATCGAACTATATTATATAAAACTGTATGAGATAGATTGTAATTTAAGAATTTTTATTTATATACATAAAAAAACTTAAATTTCTACCAAGCTATTAGCTGTTTCCCAACCTAAATTTATCTATAATGTTGCTTAGGTGCACAAGTCCAAAAGTTAATAAAATACTACTACTTTCAAACATATAGCATAGTTTTTA
The DNA here is from genome assembly GCA_015478945.1 of Trachelipus rathkii. Classification (NCBI taxonomy): domain Eukaryota; kingdom Metazoa; phylum Arthropoda; class Malacostraca; order Isopoda; family Trachelipodidae; genus Trachelipus; species Trachelipus rathkii. The sequence goes on from JABUQX010019214.1 coordinate 33,548, forward strand.
AGCTCAGAGGTTGCTCCATGAGCATATAAAGTGGTTCTGGTATTACCTTATATACTCTCTATAACTTATATTCTATCTACTCTCTACATTCATAAAGCCTTACCCCTAACCACTAAATTAATGGTTGTTAGTAGATCTGTACAGGAAAAGAGATGTAAAGTGACTTGCACAGTTGCTGGTGTGTATTATCACATATATAACAGAGACTTGCATACTAAATAGTGATATACTTATTATGAATAAATGGAGGACAGAATTTGCTCTTTAAATTTATTAAATTCATAACAAATTCCTACTGTAGCTATATATTGGAGTGAGTATAATACTCATTACCTCTATGGGATAGATTATTATATTATATAGTATGGTCTCATTAGATATCTTTGTGAGTATAAAATTATATAGCAAAAATTAAGTTGAGTACTTTATTCTACAATATGTATTTTACTTTATATATATAATATACTTACTATTACCAAGCTACCTATATATATATATCACTTTTTATTTTTTTCTATTAATATATATACTCTTGATCTATATGAGTATTTGATAGTATTAAAGGAGATTAAATAATAGCCCTATTTCAATTAATTATTTTCACCCAAACCTTTTCTTTAAAATTGAAGAATTTGGTGATTCTTGCTTTTTCTGTCATTATATACTAGCTATTGAGTTGATGTATACTGTGATGAGCCTATACAACACACTCACACAAATGGTTGTATTAATTTAATATATATACATTAGTAACGGACCGGATGTCAAAATTTGAATGTTTGCGGATGCGGATGCTTGCGGATGCGGATGCGGATCTAAAAGTAGATGAGGATGCGGATGCGATGTTTACTCTTTGAAGTTTGAATTAAAAAATTATATATATCTATATATAATATATATATATATATATACTTTTGTAAATGTATGATAACATCGAGATTGGGGTAGTAAAATGTAAATCCTACAAGAAGCTTACGAAAGATAGAATTAGAAACGTGGATAGGACGCTTTAAAACATGTAATAATTTAAACTATATATATAATTATAAATATCTAATATATATATTATATATATATATATATATATATTAATATATATATTATATTAATATATATTATATATAATATATATATATATATATATATATATATATATATATATATATATATAATATATATATATAATGTATATATATATATATATATATTATATATTATTAATATATATATATTATATTAAATACTATATATAATATTATATATATTACATTAATTAAATTAATAAATAATTAATATATATATATAAATTATAATATTATATAATATATATATATAATAATTATTATAATTCTTATATTTCTCATATAGGAGAATGAAATTATATCTATTAGAAGATAAAAATTTATTACTTATTGAGCCTTATTCACAGTAGTTATACTACTTACGATTATGAAAAATTGAGAAACCATATCAACATATTTTTAAAAGAAAACTACATTAAATAATACAATTTATTTTTAAAAATATATTTTATATGCATGGTTTTTTTTATGTTTCATACCATTGATTTTATTTTAATGATATGTAGTTATATAAATACCATATATAGGTTTAAACCATTAGTTTATAAAACGCAATATTAGGATATTAATAACCATCCCAACCTCAAAATATTATTAATTATTTATATATATATATATATATTAATCATATTAATATAAATAATATATATATATAGTATTATATTATATAATATATTATATATATATATATATAATTATATATATAATATATAACATATATAATATATAATATTATATATATAATATATATATAATATATATATAATATATATTATTATATAATATATATATATATATAGTATATATATATTATAATATATATAAATTAATATATTAATGTTATAATATATATATATATATATAATATATATATATTTATATATATATTTAATATGATAACTTTCAATACACATGATTATTATATAATATATATAACATATATATCTATATATATATATATACATATATATATATATATAATACTATAATAATATATTATATATATATATATATTAATATATATATATATATATATATATATATTTTTAATATGAGGTCTATAATTCTTACATTTTTATTTTTTTTATATATAATATATATATATATATATATATATATAATATTATATATATATATAGTATAATAATAATATAATACTATATAATAATATATATATAAATATATATAATATATAATATTATAATTTAGTGAAGTTACAGAAGCTAAATAAAAGCATCGATTCTTTTAACATTTACTTTATTACATATTATCTCATTATTCTATACTCATTCTAGGCATTAATCGAGATCACTGATCTATATTGGTGTATTGCACCTATACCTTTATTATCCACGTTTACCATCTTATTATGTTATTATTCTGGATATCATCACGATCCCATCGCGCCATCAGCTCATCTATTCCTAAAGGCTCACCTTCAATCCTTTTACCTCTACAAAAGGACTCCTGTTTCGATCAATACGCTCTCTTACCAACTCTTCTGTCTCGAGCATTCTTTCCGCCTGTTGGTCTTCGTCTTCATTCTTCTATATCACTCGGATCTTCATCTATGCTATCTCCATCCATTCCTGCTGGAATACAGTTCTCATCTCTTCACTCACCTGCAATTATCTTCATCCAGATGTGATTCCCCATCACTCTATACTTTAAATCGATCTAGGACTGCGAGTTCATTCACTCAATTTATATATTATTACATTATGGGATTTTATTTATCACACCATCATCTGACTCTTCACCTAACTGTATCTACATATTATTCTCAATACAGTCTCATTTTCTTTATATTCGTATTATCACTATCATTGAGTATTCCTCTATATTCATCATTCAATATATTACTTCACGCTGTATTTTGAAATTACCTATCACTCTCATCTTTCCCTGTCATGCAACCATAGTTACTCTACACTTCCATTTCACAATATCAAGTATATCGAGTCCTTCACTAAACACTATCCACTCCCATTTCGAGTTAATTATTTTGCTATTACCTCTCACCTCTCTGTCATGAAGATAACTTACCTTCCAATCATAGTCTTAGTCAGAATGGGAGTAGGTACTGAGCTCATATTACAGTGGGCATAGTAACAAGATTAGAAATATGAACCAGAACTGCTTCTCTAATTCTCTACATCGCTTCGAATTTCCTTTGCACACCCCCCTTCTCTCTTCCAAGTGCTTCTCTTATGCACCTACTTCTATTCATCTCTATCCCGAGACATCTCTTATTAATCTCTCTCTCTAACCATTAATCCTCTCTCACTACTCCAACCCTCTCTCCCCTGCTCTATCTACCATTATTTCCTGATTCTCTCTCCTCTCTAACATCTATTCTACACTATATTCATAATCCTGCTTATCCTATTCTCATCTAATATCGTTCTCTGTAAATACTCCTAGCTATCTAATTCATTTGCTTCAACCTTTCGCCATCCTCTCCACTCAACACACTGACCAAATCATCTCGCCCATATTACTATGATGTCTCCGTCAATCTCTTCTAAACTCTCTTATAGCACCTCTTCATGCAACTGTGTCCAAACTACCGCTATAATACACGTCCGGCGACAGCAAATCCTACCCTGCCTTTCTACTCCAGTTTTTACCTCTCAAACCATTCCTCGTTTTGTTTCCTAATTCTTACCTTACTTATGCTTTTCACGTATGTACTTCTTACGGCCTTTATCAGTCTGCCTCAACTTCATAATCCCTCTCCGGAACTCCTCCTACCATCGCTTCTCTCTGTGGTACATCGCAATCCACATAATGTCTCTTCTTCTTTCTCCAGTCTAATTGACTCTACGGCGATCATATCTTGCTCCTCTTCACGTATCTTTCCCCATGTCTTTTCTTCCTGTTCATCTATTCCTTAACTGCCATCATCACATTTATAACTCTGTAACTACTTCTCCACTACCTCTGTAACCCATATCTGCTCTTTCCACCAATTCTGTGCTCTATTCTCTTCTTAGATTTCCTCAAATTATTTTCTTCTCTTTAGATGCCATTCTATATTACACTTCTTATCACTTCTAATTACTGTATCATTCATCCTTTTTCTTCTCCGAAGCATATACCCTGCTATAATTTTATTATATTCAACAGTGTCTCCGCGTAACTCTTTATAAAATGGGAATCTATATTGACCTCTCGTCGCAAACGCACCCGGCCCAATTATTACCCAACAACTCTCGCCCGCCGCATACCTTCCCTCCTCACATCTCTCCAGCTTCACTAGTCACTGTACGCACACTCAAGGCTTTCATGCCCTCTTCCCTCTTCTCTCAGAACTCAACTCTTCTTATCCCATCCTCACCAGGAGCTCTTATGCTCTCTACTTCATTCTTTTCCACTTAAAGTCTTCTACCTTCTAAATTCATCCTCCTCTTCTTCTCCTCTCCACCGTTTCTCTCCCTCTCTCCTTCTTCTTCTTTCCTCCTTTCCTCTCTCTCTCCGACCACTTGCAATCCCACACATTTCAAACTCAACTTTATCAAAAGTAACTCTACATCCAAATTTTGTTTTTTTCCTCCGGGCTTTACCAATGTTTCTCCATTTTTTTCTTTGATATTACACATATCTTATACCGTCCTTCTTCGGTCAATCTACTAAAAAATTCATTAATGTAGAGCGTTAAATTCTGGCGTGGCATAATGGGATTACTTGCGATTCAGCATATTGCTAGCTTCTCATCCACACTCCACTACTTTTGCCCAAGCACTTCACGCATTCTCTCAGCTTAACATTATGTGCTTTCACTAACACGTACATCCTGGCCTCCTAGAATCTTATATATATTATAGAGGGGAATAGAGAGTAGGGAGAAGGAGATGAAGATATAGATAGAATAAGGAGTGAGGAGTGCATAGAGTAGATAGATAATAGAGAAGAGTATATATAATGAGGGTGAGAGAGATATAGTATAATATAGACTATATATAAAGAGTAATATAGAGTATACGCACGGGAGAGTAGAGTAATATAGTGATAGAGTAAGAGTATAGGAGAGTACATATATATAAATACAGTGATATATAATAGCGTATATATATATATATAGAAATATATATGAGCGATATATATATAGGTATATAATATATATTTAGTAAATATATATAGTATTAAATTTACTATCCTTTGATTATATATAGTTACCTATATTATATATATATATAATATTATATACTATATATATTATATATATATATATATATTATATATATATCTATAATTTATATTAATATATTTATATTATTATATATATATGATTTACTAATGATTTGATCGTTATTTATTATTATCATGTATTTTTATATATACTTATATATATGTAACTATTTATTATTATATATATATTATAATTTGAATATGACAAACTATACAATCTATAAACCATTTTGATAGCATATTTATATATTATATATAATGCTACTCGTTATCTCACTCTATATTATTTCATTTATTAATCTATTTTATAATATCGTATATACATTTCCTTACATATATATAATATTATATAACCATATAATTTAATACTATATTACATATAAATAGTTATTATTATATATTCATATACTTATACTATATATATATAATAAATATATATTATATATATATAATATATATATATTACGGTTTATATATATTAAAAAATAATATATAACTACTCACTAAACATAGTTGATATATAATAATTTTACTAATTATATATATATATAATATATATATAATATATTATTTTATAGTTATCCATATTATATAATATGTATAATACATACGTTCTTTATAAATCCATTATTTCTCATAATATTAAAACTACTATATATTCTTTAATTTAGCGAGTGAGAGTATTAATTCATTAATTATATTATAATATACCTATAAATATTACTTATATACCACTCACTATTAATCTCACTTATATTATAATAGTGAGTATCCATAATTTTACATGTAACTTAAACTAGTATTGCTAAACTGCTTTTGTTGCCGATTACCATTATTAGTCATATACTCCGGATTAAATAAAGATATTTATAATTTATTAATTATATATATATTATATATTATATTTTTTGACTAATATATTAGTATATTTATAATTAAATATATTATATAATGATATAATAAACATATATATAAATAATATTATATTAAATTATATATATAATATAGCTACTATTAATAAAATCATAGTATATCTTGATATAATATCATTTTGTATATTTTTTATATTGAGAAAATTATTTTGGGTAGCTGTGGTTTTAAACTGGATTTAACCTATATATATATATTATAATAGTATATATTTAATACAGTATATTTTATTATCACTTATATACCGTTGCATATATAATATATACTATATATATAATAATATTATGAGTATACCAATACCATGTTATGAGATATATTTGAATCACAAATAAAGTAAAAAATCATATGTATCTACATATAGTATGACACATAACACGAGTATTAGAGCACTATATTATACAAATAGTAATATATATATATTATATATACTGTAATAGGTGTAATATATGCCTATATATATAAACATTAATATACTATGTACTTAGAAATAGCAGGTGAATACTTATAATACAATCTATATATAATATAGTATTATCATATGTATGTAGAATATGATAGAGGTAGATACTTATATAATATATTACTATATACATATATATTATTCCTATATAGAAGGGTGGACCTTAAATATATAATTCTGAAGGGTATGATAGATACAACATTTAATAAATATAATATATAAATATATATATATCTTATCCTATTAGAATAGTAGGTATATAGAGACTATATAATGCAATTAATATATTATCAGAATGATATATTGAGTGAATATTGTAAGCTAAAGATCAATATGACTATTATTTATAAACTAAACTATAAAGAAGGTGTTAAAGAGAATTTAGAACTAACATATCTGAAAAAGAAATTGGTACAATAAAAGCATTAAATCTACTAGAAATTAGTGAAGTTGAACTAACATTATTATCCTGAAGGTTAAGACTATGACAATATAATAACGTTAGGCCTTTTATAATAGATTAAGTGAAGGAGAGATCTAAAAATATATTATAAATATCAATATATATATATATACCCATGTAAAAGGATGGAATCATAATATATTAATCCTTAGAAGTATAGTAGGTATGAGAACTAGGCATATAATTATATACCTTGAAAAATAGGTAGGGTAATATAACTATAAACAATTATATATCCTGTATATTATATTAGTGAAATGAGTATATAATAATTAATATATATATATATATATATATAGAGGAGGTACTATATATAACACATTATATTACTATATATCACTTAACTATATATATAATCGCAAAATTAAAGAATTGGAGCAAATGTAAGACTCCCTCCATAAAAACATTCCACTATGTAAAGATCACCAAATAAATTATGTAGTATTGTATAGACATTTAATCAAAAATCGTAGAAAACAATCAACACCTCCTCATCTTGAATTTTCAAAGAGAGGGATCGTCGGATCCGATCATCACATTACACTAACATATATATATATATATATATAATTTTATAATATGTACCCTGATAATAATAGGGGTCCATGATAGCCTTGTAGAGAATCATATACGCTCTAGTACATAGGTGATCTTATAAAATAATATTACTATATATACTGATAATAGGGGGGTATACATATAAGTGAGCTATATAACTACGTGAGAGGATAAAATTGTGTCCAGTGTTTGCGAGGTACTTTCAGATAAACAGAATATATTTATACGAGAACTATAAGATGGGGACAACATTCCCTGGATATTTTATGGGGGACCTCTCGGAACCCATCGTCAGGTCGCAGATATTGGGTGTTTGCAGCTCTTAAACCCTATTCACCTACAGAGTATAGGCACTCTTCTACAGCTCTGGATAGGATGGCAGTTTTATAGATATAATCACACTAATTAATCCTAAAATGAGGAGTAGAGTGGAGGAATCACTATATATATATAATAAATTAATATTCCTTGAATGGAGATAGGTATATATCATAATGACAAAATGATATCACTTATAATAAACTATTATACATAAATCCTGTAAGTAAAGTGGAGGTAAGATATACTGTAACATATATATAGTTAAACACTCGTTCTCCTAACAAAGAGCGTAGTCCGTGCATAGTCGACCATTTATTTATTTCTTGCGTTTACGTCAGATTGATTGTTGCATACACGCTCACCACACACTCTAAAAACCATACAATGCATATTATGGAAGCCCCCCCCACGCTGGGTGCCGAACCCTCGTCGGGCTACGCCCTAACTCACGCGCATTGGCACGGGTCGCGATATAAAAAAAAAGGTTGCTCTGAGACTACGCCCCAACTCAAAAAATAACACAAACTATCAGAACAAGTGAGAGAGAAGCTGAGAAGTATAACTATAGTATAATAACATATATATTATAATACTATACATGTATATATAGGGTATATATGAATCTATAAACATATTCATTTTTACTATTGATATTGATTAATAATTAACATTTTCTATCAAGGGGAGACTATTATATATAATAATACATAATCTATACTGTAAGAGTAGTATGATATACTATACTATTAAGTACATTAATATCTGATTATAATATAGTATATATAGTAGTAAGTAGTATACGTTGAAATCGGGACGATATTTCCCCAAATTTCCGCAGCCGCGAGTGAACCGATTCCGATAGCGATCCAGTCAAAGAGTGCGCGGAGCACTCCCCGAATTCCGATTCTTCTATTAATAATTAATAATATAATCTGAAAGGGGGAACTAACTATTTTAATAGTCCTTAAGATAAAGGGTAGGAGAATCTAAATTAATGCTAAACATTAAATTACACTTAGTAAAGGGGACTATATAATAATATTAACTATAATTATATATACTACTATATAAAGGTGATATAAGGATACATAGCACTATTATAATATCTATATATATATCCTGAAGTAGTGAGTATGAAGTGAGGTAACTTATAATATTTTAGTTGGAATATAATTAAAACCCTATAAGATTATTTAAAACTCTGCGGGGTTTATAACATTTTTCTAGTGTGTGTGATGAGTTTAATACCTTGCGGCTAGAGAAATAATTAGTTAATGTACCTTTTTCATATATAATTTAAACATCCTGCGCGATAGAAAGTAAGATTAGCAGATAGAGTTATACACAATAATAACATCAACTATCAATCCTGAAGGGTAGACTCACAAATTATGTCATTTCTTTTGTGTGTTAAAAAGAAGGGAAACACTATTTCCTATTATACACTATTAACTTAACACACACATGCGAATCTGTGAGGGGCCAAAATTAACTTCATTATAATCTTGATTAATCAATCAGCATGACTTTTTAATTGATGAGGACTGTCACAAACATTAACAATTTTTCCCGTCTTCTGAGTGTAAATCCGCATTTTCAGCTTTAGGAGAATAAACTGATCCATTACAATTTCTTGAAGCACTGCTATATCCACGTGTCGCGAGAGAGAACTCAAAGGAGTTGAGTATCTTTCAAATTATTTCCTAGCAAAGAGCGACCGAACATACAGCTAAAGACATATTATCGATTGACCACCATTGTAAAGGGAAACTTTCTCTGCACTCTGAGAAATGATTGCAATATTTAGAACTTAGGCACTCATTTATTTATCCTGTTATAAAGGAGCGAGTCTTATATAATTATTACATTCAATATACGTCTCTCTTTAATCTCCTTAGGAAGTGGAGATATTCTTCTGCTAGAGTTATTTTATAAAGTCTTCTTTCTCTCTAAATTCAGAAGAGAGAGCAGCTTTCAAAGAGCGGGAAAGTTCAATAACCTTATTATCTTCAGTATAAGCTATTTTTTCGCCCTATTTCCTGTTGATGAACTGAGAAGATCATGAAAGATTGGTTATAAAGTAGTGAAAACTGTTTTTTTTCCTTTCCTTAATCACCAACATAGAAAATCTTGGGCGCAACGATGAACCATATCCTGGAACAAGGGGGGGACTAGATATCCTGAAGGGGAACCTAAACATATTATAATCCATTGCTTAAGAATACTCTTCCCACTTCTTTATCAGAGTGTCGAAACTTTACGATCACCTCTAAAGCGAATGCACTCTTGGTTAAAGAGCGGGTTCAAAGAGTAGTACTTTAACAGATCACAAAGATTCTTATCAAGCAAATAAATGCCTGAATCTTTTTTTTTTACCTTTGCAATTTTTCCATGATGATAGCGTGTAGACCCCGGAGAGTCCACATAATCCAAAATATTTTCTAAACTCTTTCTCAATAAAAAAGCTGAGCAAATGCAGACATGCGCATTACTATTACTCGGGAAAATATTATTGCCCACTGGAGAGAGAGTGTCATGTGAGCATTCCACACATTAATTTGTTGGCTCCACATTAAATTTGGGTGAGCGCGAATCAACAGGGGAAATTGTGTTAAAGTCATTTATAAGCAATTATTCAAACGAACTTTTCCGTTGTTTCGTATAGCAGAGTTGGAGAGTGAAGCCTGAGCCTATATGAAATTCACGAGCCGATTCATTTTGCTTCAAAAATTTTTGAAGAGCGATATGAAGACTGGGCATCATTACATCTGGTTTGTACATCCTAAATAAACTGTGCTGTGGAAAATTAAATCTAGTTTGATATTCTTTCATAACCTGGCATGAGCATTGAGGCGGAAGTAGCTATAAAATGACCTAAACGATATGATATTCGCATTGATACTTTTTAATTTCAACCGCTCCTCTGCTTATGAGGTTCAAGGATAAGGCCATCAATTGAGATTTAAGTGTCAAAGAGTGTAAAAAGCAAAGGTAATTTCCTGAGAGAATGCCTGGTGTGGGTAACTCCTGCGAGACCTCATATTAGGTGACGTCTCCTCCTCTTACATATTAACATCGCAATTCTTATTAAGGGGAGTAGCACATATTGAAATTCTGTACCATACTACATTTTCGACAGATCAATCACTTAGATTAAGATGGGCTGGGTGAGATGAGCGAGAACACAGATGGTAACTCGATGGATAAAGCCACTCAATATTCATATTTTAGCTCCTAATTACCTACAAGCCTTCAAGGCAAATAAATTTGCAACTGCTCGCTATACTCGAGTTCACGGTATGACAATTTAAATTATCAAAACATTATTACACTACATTGACTAACGAAGATCATAGCGCAAATGCTGCCTGGATGACTCTGTCTGAAAATCCATGATATCTATAGCGAGTCTACTACGTAAGATGCGCCGCTCAATTCAGTTTTCCTTTGAATTATAAATAGAATTTAAAGAGGAGGAGAGCTGGAATTTACAATAGTGCCAAGATCTGAAATATTGATCTTTGAAATAATCATAACAGATCCTGGAATAAGAGAAATTATTTGTTCGAGGAGTTTTATAACTAAAGGAGAATCTCGGTCAAAGAATCGGTACAATTTTTGGGCCGATTCCCGAAAAACAGACATCAATTCCTCCTGGAACACGCGGATTGACCGATTAATCTGTCCCCATCAACTAATAGTACTAATTATATCATATAAATTACCTTATATGAGAGAAGGGGACTTATATTAACATAATTAAATTATTATTATACTGGAGATAAAGTTTGGTCAGACTTATATATTATATAATATATATAATATCTAATGATTACTCGAAGTATACGGGAGAGACGTATAATATCAATAATAATACCTTATAGTAATATATATATATTGTGAAGTGAAGGTAGTACAAAAAATTATTAAGCTAGATAAACTCTACCGAAATAGAGGAAAAAAATTATGTTTATGTTAAATTTTGTACTTTTAAACCCTACATTCACCATATATAATATATATACTTATAAACATACTTATTCTATCTTATATATACTATTAGTTTTAAACATGCTAAAAACACAACCTATTAATTATATATCTACTACTTATATATATATATATATAGGTATAATAGGATGTATAGTGATATATATATAGTAACTTACACTATAATATATTATATATATATACCTATTGAAAGGGGAGTACATTAGAATCAAAACGATTTCGAAAACTGTAGAATATAAATTTCCTTTTCCTTTCATTAGTAGACTGTCAATAATTTTTAAGACAAGATATACAGTATATGTGTAATTTATTAAATTTGGAGTAAAGTTTATAGACTATATATATTACATAGTTAGTTATGAAATTAATTACAGTAATACATACATTATTATATTAATATATATATATATTATAATATATATATATATAAATTCTATATATATATATATAATTACAATATATACTCATTATATGAAAGTAGGTAATAGGTATAACTTTACTAATATATAACTATTAATGATTAATATATATATATATATATAATATATCTATATATGTAATATATAGAAAGGTAGGTAGTAAACTATATATAACACTCACATATAATCCTGAAAGTGGATAGGACTCTACTAAAATATATATATATTATATATCCTAGAAGGTATATAGTATAGCCGGTATAGGGGGACTCTCATATATATATAAGTACATCTTACATATTATACTACTATAATAGTATATATTAGAGAGGTGAAGGACTTATATAAAGCGTAAATATATATATATATATATCCTATGAAGTAGGTGAGGACTAGCAATATATAATCCTGAAGGTAGTAAGAATACTATAACCCTTATAATCTACTTAGTATAAAGTGTGGGTATATATATATAGACTATATAACATCAGTTGGCCCGGCTTTTTGAGAGGGTATCAGATAGCAAACGGGCCCTTACGCGTGAGTGGAACTCCAAACACACACTTACCCAACACACTCTCACTTTTAAAAAGAGATGTAGCATATATAGACTAATAACATTAATCCTAGAATGAGGGTATAGTACCTATATATATAATAGTATTCACTATATATAATTCTACTTATGGATAAGGAGATAAGTAAAATAGACTTATATAAATATCATCCTATTATAATGAGTATATGAGTATACCTAGGAGCATCTCTTGAGGTTATAGGCAGAAGTAAGGTCCACATCGCGATACTTGACATTAGATAGAAAACACCATATTTTCATGAAAATTTTTCTTTATAAACCCTACATTCACCATATATCCTGTAATCTATTATAGGGGAGGACTTACTATTATCACTCATATGAAAATAGGGGGATCATAATAATACATTATTATATACTACGTATGTAATAGAGTAGTTAATATATATACACTCATTATCAATATATAATTAATCACTACTATATATGAACTTGTCCTTTAACATAGGAAGTGACGGCGATTATCATATATCGGCACATCGAACGAATGTAAAATGCCGCTGATCTTTTATCGAATTATTTCAAGCGAATAGTAAATGACTAAAATGAATATAAGTTGCCAAAAAACGGTGTTTTTTTGTTTTGTGTAATAAAGGATATACGCCCAATATCTACAAATACGAAAAAAAGACAGGAGACTCCTGGCCCTCAGCGGGGACGACGGGGGAGGGGGGGACTTCGTCGCCTTTCTTCTGTCCCTCCGTGGCTCGAGCCCCTAAAAAATATATTTAAAAAATTAAAAATATAACATGATAAAAAAGTAGCATGTGGCAACCCTCGCGCTTCCTTTCCTGAGTGTAGGAGGTATTTAGCTAACAGCCGCTGACACTGCGCAGGGCTAGCGATCGTAGTCAGCATTTGCGAGAGATTTTAAAACTTCGCATGTTTCTTGACACTGTTTGTTTTCACTGTAATTCTATAAAGTGAAAAGCAATAATATATGATTATTATAAGTTAATGATAAATTATATATATTTATAGTATAATGTTTAGAAATATAAGTATATATATTATTTAATAAGTTATAAAGTTATATATAAAAAAGTAAATTAGTTATAGTTATATTAATAAGTATATTAATGTTATTATAATAGTATATATAAGTTATAATATGATTATAAGTATTAAAGTAGTTAGGTTAAGTAGTAGGGGAGCGTCCAATTCCCGTGTACAACACCGAGCTGGCTTTTACCACTATACTTACCTTTATAGAGCGCTTATTATTTGACGCTCTCTTGTACACCCTCAGTCCCCTAATCAATATGGGGCAAACCGTAAATTTTTTGAGCCCAAATTTTTTACCTGACCTGACCTTTTTTGGGCCTTTGAACTTTTGAGGGAGAGCGCGCGTAAATAACCCCCCCCTTTCTATGATTATATTTTTTAGGGCCTTTACCTTATTTGGATCACCTTTACCATTTTAATGGGCTTACCATTTTTTTTTGAGACTAAGACCTTTTTTTATCGACCAAGCACCTTTGGTCCTTCCTGGGTTAATTTTTTTAGCCTGCAAAGGTATTTTTTGGACAACCACTATTTTTTGGAGAACCCTAGATTTTTTGAGAACCTAATTTTTTTGAGAACCCTAATTTTTTGAAGAACCCTAATTTTTTGAGAACGCCTAGTTTTTTGGAGCTAAACCCTTATTTTTTATTCTGGAGTAAACCTTAATTTATTTCACCGAGCAATCACCTCATTTTTGAGGCAACCCTTCGAAGTAAGGGAATTGCGTCACACACAACGGTTGCGTCCAGATCAACCGTTGAGTAATATACGGTATTCTCACATATATAACCCTAATTTACGTCACCACCTAATTTTATTTTTTTTTCGACCGTAGTTGGGCCCCATTTTTATGCCACGGTAAATTATTTTGATCTACCTTTAGGGGCTTAGCCCTATTTTATTAAGTATGTCTTTACCTAATTGTTTTGACCACCTTAGCCAGAATACCAATGGGTTTATCAATTTTGGACCACGGTCAATTTTTTTGAGCTACCCCTTGAGGTCTTCCATATGGGCATAAAAAATTTGAGGCCCACCCTAAATTTTTCGACCACACCACTTTGATCTTATCTCACATGGTTACATTTTTTTGTCACCACTGGTAATTTTTGGTCTTTACCATGTAGGGTCATTTTTTTCCTCACAGGAAATTTCCACGCAACGCCTTATTGGTATTTCCACATGGGTCCATTTTTGGCCTCACGTAATTTTTGGGCTTCCTTAGGGGCCTTAGCACCATATTTTTTTGATTGTACTTTACCTTGTTTTAAGAATTACATAGGAATATTATCGGTTTTTATACCTTATGCCATATATATACCATGGGTCCAATTTGACCTTACAACGGTTAATTTTGAGTCACTTTACCTTTTAGGGTATCTATTAAAACCCTTTTTTTATCATGATTAGCTATTCTCTATTTGGAGTGATCCAATGATATTTACCCTTTATGACCTTTAGGCAGCAACATTACCATGGGTCAATTTTGACTCCCCATGAGCATAAACTATTGTAAATGGACTGGTTGATGGTTTCCTACTACAATCAACCGAGTAATTAAGATATACTAGTGATGTATCTATTAGTGTTCTATAGATGATTATTCTATAGAGTATATAGAATGAGTAGCCAGTGAGTGCCTAAAGTTGAGTGCAATGAGTGTCACAATTATAGAGTGCCAGTAAGAGTGCCAATGATGATGCCAAGTTAGATAGTGCCTATATACCAAATTAGGTTCGGACCCCACTTTTCTAATAGTGAAGTGCCCACATATAGTGTCCCTGGCGAGACTATGAGTAGCCACTATTTTTTCAAAGCCTTTATTCTAGACCTCCCCTATGAGTACATAAGAATATAGCCCTATATAAGGGGAGTCTATTACCCATAACGGTAAATATAGAGGAGAATGAGTAAATATACGATTTGAGAGGTTGTAAAAATATTACAATTACTGAGCCTAGATAATAATGCTTTACCTATTAATGAGTTAGTTATTATTTATAACACTATAATAAGCACTTATCAATTAGCAATTTCTCACATTTGTGTCGAGTTTAAAAAGGATACCATAATATCACTTAACATAACATTACCACATACCACTAACACAAGGTACACTTACACTTACACACACACACTCGAGTATATTTTTGATGCCTCAGCATTTATATTAATTATTATAGCCTACTCATTACGCATTAATGCCTATTATGCAGCATTAATGCTCAGCATTAAATGCCTCAGTCATTGATGCCACTCAGCATTAATGCGCGAGATAGCATTTGAGGCCTCAGAGCATTAATATATAGCCTCAGCATTTGAGATGCTATTAGACATTTTAGTACCTCTAGCATGATGCATCAACTTCTGAAGGTTCATCTTTGATGATGACGTCAACTTTGATACCATCTATATTGAGATGAATTCATCTTTTGATCGAACAATCACCTTGATATGAATGGCTCATCTACTAGCCCCACATCATAGAAACAGAAGTTAATCATTAATGTTTCTTCCCCATTGTTTTTCATCAACCCTACCAGGCGCATTGTCACACGCCCCTCCCGCAAAGCGATTTTGGGGGAAGTAAAAAATGTTGCCTTAAATAATGGATACTTAATTACTCCCTGCACAACCCACGCCGGCACCTCCTCTTAGGCCCGTGTGGGCATCCGTGTAAAAACGAAGACACCGAGTGCAGCGCACATCGCATGTGACGACCTCAAAAGGATTAGGGTATCGGTACTCCCGGGCGAGTGAAAATTATACTATACTATGGAGCAATTCATGTTTTATTTCATACTTAATCATTTTTTATTAAAAACAATTTTACGAATCTAACACTGTAACTCATTACAGACAATTATTTAACACTATTACGTCCTGGATTTATTACACCACTATTCTATTTTATACTTAATTACATATAATACCTTTTTAATTTAATATATACAATTTTAAAGAAAATTAAGCATAGTAAGAAGAAGGAGAGAAAAGGCGAAGAAGTCTGTATATATGATAATTCCCCTCACACCATTTATGTATCAATTTTACATATAGCAGACTCCTAGTCACGCAAATTTTATTAAAAAATTAAGCCATCGACTATATACCTTAAAGGCAGTAAAGTCAGATGGATATATCAAGTTAGCAAAGCTGTTTCTCCTTTAAGCACTTTCAGAGGAGGTGAGTATATTAGTAATGCTATATGTTTATAAACTGAACAATTCACACTGAGAGCGTTAAAACTCATATTATACTGCATTTTTATACTCACGTTCTAATAAAGAAATCTTGCTTTTATACTCCTAACATTCAATATTGAGCCTGGAGCTTTTATGACTCAACACCTATTCTATTAACAATTTACATTTATAACATTAAATATGCAGTAAATATTCTAGTACATATCAATTAAGAGGTGTTACTTTTAACCCCAAGGGGTATTTTGAGATTTGCCTTATTGTTTTTTACTTGCTTTAAATGTTATTGAGTACTGCTTTAAGAATCACTCAATGTATATTTTACTTAGAGAGCATATTAAACACACATGTTTAACCTACATACTCTCGATAAACCTTATCATACCTTGAAAGCAGTAAATCCAGTAAATCATCCATAGAGGTGTTACCTAACACCAGGGGGGAGATAAAGAATTTTTTATATTGCTTTGAGTTTTAAACGAGAGCAGGCTCTTAGACGTCTTATGTTTTTATCTGGCTTTTATTCACTCAATGTTTACTTGCTTTAATCTCATATGTTTTACTGCTTTTATACTCACATATTTCATATCAACATTACTATCTTATCCTTTATACACGCCCTTTTTTATTAACGTCAGTAACTCTAAATAGAGGATTGGTTACCATGATACACCTGAAAGGAGGGGTATGTGACAATGGGTACTTTGTTGTTGTTTACACTGCTTGTTACTTTAGAATGCTTTTATACATATCATAATTTGACGGCTTGAGACTTTGCGGCTTGTACTATGCTTTATAATCTCTTTCTAGCTTTATCTGCGTATATAACTATTCTGCTTATACGTGTTTCTCAATACTTTGCTGCGTTTAACTGCATTTAAATCATGGAGAGTTGAGAGAAACACATATTAATGTTTTTATTTATTTTGAGTTTTAAATACCTTTTATTTATTTTTATTATTATTTTTTACTTTATTTTTAACTAATTATTTTGAATTATTTTTTTTAAAGTATTTATATTCGATTTTATTATATTTTAGTGTTATTTACTTCATGCCTATTGTTATTATATTTAGAACACCACACACAACCACATCCACACAACACAAGCAACAAGCCACACACACACACACACACCCACACACACTAACACTTATACACACATTCACTAATGAACACTTATACACACAATTAACACATAGACACTTACGTTCACCCATAGAACACTTACACTTAGGGGGACCGACGAGAAGGAGCGACCCCACAGTCCCCGGCAACTCATCCTGCAAGTCCTAAATCCGCCGGCAACTCTTCATCATTGTGATTTCCCTTGTATTCGTTAAATAATATTCAAGCACGGCTAACCAAATATCACCTAACATCTGTGAGATTAATTCCTATAGTACATCCTTCTTATCTATGTACATTAACATCTCACGACATCAGATTTATATATACCCCTACAAACATCAGATTTTACTTAGCATCGGCCACAACACAAAATCAGATACTCTTACAGCCACACAGAATTTACTTACACACAAGATATTTAACACACTCACAAAATCAGTCAACACCCACTACAGACCTCCAAAGTCATCACTTTATAATCATCTCAGCAATAACGTATAATTATATTACAAACATTTTATGCTTGATACATTAATACACGTCCTATTTATATAATTATTCATTCAAATATAACTAAAATCTATTCTAAAGTTTCTTTTTATAATACTTCTAATAAATCTCTCAGCATATCCATTAGTTTCTCCTTCGAATCTCGTATAAATCTGTATTTATTAACTTTGAGTTATATACTTTTGCTATATATCAACTTTATAAATATCTCAGCAATCCATAGTTTCTCGCTTCGACTCTGTATAAATCATAGAGATTTTTTTTTTGTAAACATTTTTCATCTATTAAAACATATATTTTACGTACATAAAACAACTCACAAATATCAAGTACTAGTCCAGCTAAGGTCAGCCCTAAGCACCCCTTACTAACGAGTCACACTCATGCCCAACGTTTTGTTTCTCATCGAGCCATTAACTGTCCGCACATTCTACATTCATCTATTAACCGATGAGAGTCAATATAATATTACTCAGCAAATAATAACAATAATATATGTATATATGAAAGACTGACCATGTACATGTAATCTCTTACTTAAAATCGATTCTAGAGACTTTTTATATATATATATTACAGCGAGTTACATTTCGCGACTATTTATATTTATTCAATCACTCGAGTTGTAACTAAAATATTTTCAAGAAGTTTTTTTATATAATTTCCTTATTAATTGTTTTACCTTTAATTATTATTTTATTTTATTATCTAATGTACTATTTGACAATTTTCCTCACGTATGATTAAACCAGCAATACACCCGACTCCTTCACAGATCAACCCGAACTGATCTCTCTCTGTAAAGGCTGTTTTCGAAATAGGATCCTTACTTATGCTCTTATATAATAATAGGATAAAAATAGAAGCGCTTAGAGTATGAGAGTAGAGCGCAGAGACGGGGCGATTTAGAAGGCGAAAGTGCCAGGTAAAGAAAATATTTCAGACTGAGGCACTTTTTGCACTGATGAAATGATGTATGGTGGCAATAACTAGCAGTGTAAAGGGACATAAATGTAAGGCCATAAATTTCGGAAAGAAGCCTTTATTTGGTAGACGTGGCTAATTTAATTCCTAATACCAGGTCAAAAGGTAATTCGCGTATAGACAAGAATATATGTTTATTCCTTATTTTTATAAATATAAAACAAACTGGAACACATGTGGATCGGTAGATTCCTTTAAGCAGGTACAAAGGAAAATGGTTCTTCCTTACTTGTGATGGTCGGAGTAAATGCTAATCTCTATATTGGCCTCGTATGTGATTGGTTGAGAATTATTTTATCGTCTTTTGAAAATTAACTTTGTTTTCTTTAACCTTGTATTGAGCAGGTTGTGTGTTTTCTTATCTTTAGACCCAAACCTCATTTTAAAATCAATAGTCATTTTAGCTGTTAAGCAGTGCACAAGTTCTCTGATTTTTTAAGCGGTGCACAAGTTTTCTGATTTGTATTAAAAGTGTTTTATTTTTACTAAGTGTATATCATATTTTATAATAAATACTTACATTGAGGAATAATTTATTAATTTCACTAGAATAGATAATAATTAATTCACTAGTTCATAAGCTAACCACCAGGGCTCAGCATGAGCCCCACCCGCAAAGGCAGCCAACCCCGCACCCGCTGGTGCGTCCCGTCGCGTCCCCGCCCGTCGCGTCCCCGCCCCGCCGCGTCCCCGCCCGCCGCGTTCCCCCCCGCGTAACCACCGCGTGCGCCCGCAGGCGCAATATTTCCGCGTTCCCCGCCCCCCGTTAGTGTTTATTTACCTTCGTCCTATTGTTATATTTAGAACCCACAACCACAACACACACCACATCACACACACACACACAGCACACACACACACAACACACACACACACCACACTATCCACCCCCACCCCACACACACTTACACATATAACGTATAATTTATTAAAACATTTTATTTTTATTTTATTATTATACTTCATGCCTATTGTTATCATTATTTAGAACACCCATACACCCACACACACACATACCACACACACACAACACACACCACACATATCACACACACATACACACACACACTCACACCACAACTCACCTTACAAATATAGCGTATAATTTATTAAACCATTTTAATTTTTATTTCATTATTAGTAACTTAGTGCTATTTACTTCATGCCTATTGTTATTATTATTTAGAACACACATGCACACACTCACACCACACACAGTCACACACACAACACACACCACACACACGCACCCTCACTTACACATATTAACGTATAATTTATTAAACATTTTATTTTATTATTATACTTAGTGTTATTTACCTCCATACCTATTGTTATTAATTATATTTAGGGTCTCAAAGATGCACACACTCAACACACGCACACACACACCACACACACACAATACACACTTACACATACCGCACCAACCCACCTCGAAATTTTGGATCCCTCAACTTTTTGATGCCTCAGCTTTCTGATGGCCTCAACTTTGATGCCTCAGTTTTGATGCCTCAAATTTGATGCCTTCCATTTTGTTGCCTTCACTTTGATACCTCAGCTTTTGATGCCCTCAGCTTTTGATGCCTCAACTTTAAATAATTAAGCTTTGGTACCTCAGCTTTAGTGGTTCATCTTTGGATGACTCATCTTTGATGGCGTCATCTTTGATACCACCTATATTGTTGATTCAGCTTATAAGCAGTTACACTTACCATAGACAATTACACTTACACTTATACACACATACACTATATCTCTTATTCAAACATATGCAAATACACATAGACACTTTACACTCACACAGCACACACACACACACACACAATATATATATTATATCATATATATATATATATATATATATAATATATTATAGTATTATATATATATATATATATAATATAATGGGCGGGCGGGAACGCGGAAATATTGCGCCTGCGGGCGCACGCGCCGTTTCGCGGCGCGGCGGGCGGGGACGCTGCGGGCGGGGACGCGGGCGGGGACGCGACGGGACGCAACAGCGGTGTGGGGTTGGCCTGCTTTGCGGGTGGGGCTTCATGCTGAAGCCCTGAGTGGTTCGCTTATGAACTAGTGACATTAATTATTTATCTATTCTAGTGAAATTTTAATAATTATTCTCAATGTAAGTATTTATTATTAAAATATATAATACACCTTATAAAAAATAAAACACTTTTAATACAAATCAGATAACTTGTGCACCGCTTAACAGCTAAAATGACATGATTTTAAAATGAAGTTTGGTTCTAAAACGATAATAAAAAAACACACACCTGCCTCAAATACAAGTTTTAAAAGACAAAGTTTAATTTCAAAAGACGATTAAAATAATTCTCAACCAAATCACATACGAGGCCATATAGAGATAAAGGATTACTCGACCAATCACAAGTAAGGAGAACATTTCCTTTTTACCTGCTTAAAGGATCTTACCGATCCATCATGTTTTAAATTGAATATATTTATAAAAATAAAATAATAACAATGATCTTGTCTATACGGGGAATACCTTTTGACCTGGTATTAGGATTAAATTAGCCGTCTACAAAAAGGCTTAATCCTAAATTTAGGCCTAAATTTAAGCCTAACGTATTTATTGCACCACATTTTACAAAAAAAAAGGTCATTTTGAAATATATTTTGACCTGGAATTAAGCCTAAATCGCCCCGGGTTCAAAAGGATTATCCTAAATTAGACCTAAAGTAGTTATTTCAACACATTTAACAGAGAGAGGGGCCAGTTTCGTATCTGTAAGGAGTGCGGTTGTTGTGTTTTCTCGTGATGGATTGTCAATGTACATAAACTAATACATAATAATAATAATAAGAAAACCCGAATTATTTTAAAAACTTTGAAATATTTTTAGGTAAACAACGAGTGAATAATATAAATGGGTTTTTAAAATTAAAAATTGAATTAATTTAAATAAAAACTTAAGAATGATTTGGAAAACACATGTTATGTTAGCAGAGAAGACCCATTATTTTGTTATTAATATTATTACACGTTAAAGATGATTTAAAGCAGTAAAGTCAATAGAACAAAACGTGGCCTAGAGCTGGATGTAGAGGGGTGCTAGGGGCTGCGCTTACTGATTTACTGATTTATTTGTTAGGTACGTAAAAATATATGTTTTAAATAAAATTTACATAAAATTTTAGTAAAAAGTTATTTTAAAACTTGACTAGTTATAAAATTTATAAACAAAAGTATTAACAGTTATAATAAATTCTTTGTTCAAAGATAATGATTGATTTATTATAGAACTTTTTAAAAAACTTTGAAACAATTTTAGTTATATTTGAATGAGTAATATAAATGTAAGGAGTTTTAAATTAAAAAACATAAAATGTTTTAAAAATATATCGTATATGTGGAAGTGTGGTGTGTGTGTGTGTGTGTGAGTAACATCTGTGTGTGTAAGTAAATCTGTGTTTGTGTGTAAGTAAATCTTGTGTGTGAGTGTAGTAATCTGTTGTGTGAGTGTAAGTAAGTCTGTGTGTGAGTGTAAGTGTAAATGTAAGTGTCTATGGCTGTATATTCGTCAATGTCATATATAATGTGCGTATATAGTAAGTGCCGAGAGGAGATTGTTCAATCATTGAGTGCTACACTGTGTACCGCAGTCGATTATAAGTGTAAATGTCAGTGTCAATAGTGAATGTGTGTAATAAGTGTCATAGTCGAAATCGCTGTGTGATATGTGTGTGTGTGTGTAGTGTGTGTGTGTGTGTGTGTGTGTCTGGTGTGTGTGTGTGTGTGTCTGTGTGTGTGCGTGTGTGTGTGTTCGGTGTGTGTGTGTGTGTGTGGTGTGTGTTCTAAAATAATAATAACAATTAAGGCAAATGAAGTAAATAACACTAAGTACTAATAAAAATAATAAAAATAAATACTAAAAAATAATAAAATATAATCAAAAATAAATAAAATAATATAAAAATAAAATAAAAAAGTATTAAAACAAAATAAAAACATAATGTTAAAAATATATGAGTTAAAGCAGAAGTAGAGCAGAAAGTTAAAACAGTATAGCATATATGTTTTAAAGCAGTAAAGCAGAAAGTTTAAAGCAAAGTAAAGCAGAAAGTTAAAGCAGTAAAACATGAGTAAAGCAAAGTACAGCAGTAAAAAACAAAAGCATACTAATTCCCCCCTTGGTGTTAGGTAACACCTCTATTGATTTACTGATTTACTGCTTAAAAGGTATGTAATGTTAATGATAAGGTATGTAATGTTAATAAATATATGAGTTAAAGCAGTAAAACATTGAGTTAAAGCAGTAAAACATGAGTTAAAGCAGTAAAACAAAAGCATACTAAATCCCCCCTGGTGTTAGGTAACACCTCTATTGATTCATACTGAATTTACTGCTTTAAGGTATGTAATTTAAATGAATATGTGAGTTAAAGCAAAGTAAAACATATGAGTTTAAAGCAGTAAAACAATGAGTTAAAAGCAGTAAAACATGAGTTAAAGCAGTAATAACAAAAGCCTACTAATCCCCTTGGTGTTAGGTAACACCTCTATTGGATTTACTGATTTACGCTTTAAGGTATGTAATGTTAAAGCATATGAAGTTAAAGCAGTAAAACATAATGAGTTAAAGCAGTAAAAACATGAAGTTAAAGCAGTAAAACATGAGTTAAGCAGTAAACAGTAAAACAAAAGCATACTTAATCCCTTTAGGTGTTAGGGAACACCTCTATTTGATTTACTGATTTACTCTTTAAGTATGTATGTTAATCGTTTTAACTAAAATTTTCGGTAAAGTTTGTAGTAAAATCAAATGTTGATATATCAGACCTCTGGTTTTTTCTCTTACATACAATTTTTTAAAAATTTATAATTAAAAAGTATTAAGTTCCTTAAGTAAAAATATAATGTTAATAAATATAGGTGTTAAATAATAGGTCTGTAATGAGTCACAGTTTTATCGCGAAAAATGTTTTTATAAAAAATGTTTAAGTATGAAATAAAAAATGAATGACTCATAGTCTATTTGAAATCATATTTTTCGCTCGCGCGGCGGGTCGCACCTGCGGGTGCGGGGCGCTCCATCCTTTGCGGGAGGGGGCTGCTGCGCCCTGGTGGCAGCTTATGAACTTGGGAAGGACATTAATATTAACTCTGTTCTATAATGTGGGTAGAGATGATGAGCCATCAAAGTTGATTTCATCAAAGATGAATCATCAATATAGAGGGGTAATCAAAGATGACGGCATCAAAGAAGAGAAACCTTAGAAGTTGAGGCATCAATGCTGAGACAATAATGCTGAGGCATTAATGCTGAGCATTAATGCTGAGGCATCAATGCTTCGGCATTAATGCTGAGGCCATCATTGCTGAAGGCATTAAATGCTGCAGGCAATTAAGCTGAGGCATTAATGCTGAGGCATTAATGCTGAAGGCATCAAAATATCGAGTGGTGAGTGTAAGTGTAAGTGTACCCGTGCGTGTGTGGGAGTGTAAGTGTATATGGTTAAAATGTAAGTGTCATAGTGATGGAGAGTGTAGGTGCTTATAAGTGTTATAAAAATACTAACATCATAGCTCAGGAATCATCTAGCAGATTGTAAATATACACCAATCGATCTCATTCTCTTATTACCTATGGGGTAGACACCCCATTAGGGCTATTCTAGGCTTCAGGGGAGGCTAGAAAAGGCTTGAAAAAAGTGGCACTCCGTTGGCAACTATTGGCACTCACTTGGCACTATGTGGGACTCACTTGGCACTCATGGCACTCACTTGGCACCCATTGGCACTCATTGGCACTCACTTGGCACTCACCTGGCACTCATCTAATACTCATAGAATAATCATAGAACACTAAAATAGCACATCACTAGATACTTATTACGGTGATTGGGAACCATCAAAGCCATCAAGTTTGCCGGGGTCAAAATTGACCCATGGTATGTGAAGGTCAAAGGCGAAATATCATGGTCAAACATGGTAAAGGCATCAGAAAAAGGGTTAAGTCCTAAAGGAAGGACAAAAAATTACGGGGTCAAAATTGACCCCATGGTATATGGCAAGGTAAAAACCGAAATAATCATGATCAAACAAGGTAAAGACATCAAAAAAATAGGGCTAACCCTAAGGGTAGCCCAAAATTACCGTGGGCCAAAAATGAACCATGGAAGACCAAGGGTTGGTGGAAAATTTCCGTGGGCAAAAAATGACCCTTGGAGCCAAAATTACCGTGGGCAAAATGGCCCACGGTCGAAACAAAGGGTTGGTTCGAAATTAGGGTGGGGCCAAAATTTTTTTTTTTTTATCACCCACCAACACTAAAGGTAGCCCAAAAAATTACCGTGGGCCAAAATTGACCCATGGTATCTGGCAAGGTGGTCAAACACAAGGAAAAGACATCAAAAATAGGGCTAGGCCCTAAGGATATCCAAAAATTACCGTGGGCAAAATGGCCCACGGCCGAAAAAAATTAGGGGGCGTTAAAATAGGGGGTAATACGTACAACGGTTTGCTGACGCAATACCGTTTGCGCAACCTCTTCGAAGGTTGCCAAAATTAGGTGTTGCCGAAAAACTTAAGGTTGCCCAAAAACTTTAGGGGTTGTCAAAAAATTAGGGTTCTCAAAAAATTTAGGGTTCTCAAAAAATTAGGGTTTCAAAAAATTAGGGTTCTCCAAAAAATTAGGGTTGCCAAATAAAATACCGTGGGCCAATAAAATGACCCATGGAAGACCAAAGGCTTGGTCGAAAAAGGTCTAGAGGCCAAAAAAAAGGTAAAGGCCCAAAAAGGTAAAGGCCAAAAAGGTAAAGGC
>JABUQX010019215.1:5000-7500 GCA_015478945.1 Trachelipus rathkii
ACTCGGCAATTTTTCCGATTTGCTTAAATTCAGGGTAAAAGCTGGAGATGTTGTTCTTGTGGGACAATACACATCACACATGATTCAGAATGAACATATTTATTTGTGGAAAGTTGATATGTAATCAAATTGTGAATGAAGTGAACAATTGTGAATATTTTTCCCTATTAGCAGACGAGACAACAGACGTATCCGGGAAAGAACAGCTATCGACTGGTGTTCGCTTCGTTGATAAGGATCTCATTGTACGTGAAGAATTTCTAGGCTTTACTCCTCTTGAAAAACTGAAAGCTGAAGATATAGCAAGAGCTATATTGTCTACTACACGAGATATATACAATTTAAATATGAGTAATATGTTGGACGAGCATAGCATAAAGAAGAAGAAGAAGAGGCAGAAAGAAAATATATATATATATATATATATATATATATATATATATATATATATATATATATATATATATATATATATATATATATATATATATATATATTTTTTTGTGTGTTTTTTATATACATTATTATATTATTATTCGTATATATACATATATATATATTATATCTATATAACAGAAAGCTGAAGAGCTATATTGCCTATTATATACAATTTAAATATGAGTAAGCTTGTTAGACTTAGGTTTGATGGGTGCTCCACTATGGCTGGCAAAGAAAATGGAGTTCAAAAGTTAATAAGAGATCAGTACCCTAAAGCCAAATTTTTTCATTGTTGTTCCCATCGTTTAAATTTAGTAATTAATGATCTAAATGCTATTCCAGAATTTCGAAACACTGTTGGAATTGTAAAACAATTTATAAAATTATTTCGTGAAAGTACGTCACGCAGAAATTTGGTAGCAAATATACCAATAGAAGTGAAAATTATGCAGTCTCTTTTTAAAGGAATTTTTAAAAATCTAAGAATTTTTGCGAAGATTTTTCATCATGAAGTATCCAAAAGATTCCCAGCCTCAGGGACATCAAAAAGATCTGCTGAGGATTGCTTCAGAGTTTCGCCATTTACACCTTACCTTGATTCTTCATTTCATCTCCGAGTATCAAATTTTCGGAGCACAATATAACATCTACCTTTCTTTGCATTTTGCACACAGTTAAAATAAGAAAATTAACCAAATCAGAATATTAAAATAAAAAAAAAAATTGAACCCATTATAACTGAATATAACATTGACAACCTAATTGGTGAAGCAAAATCTTGGTTTAATTTCTGGAGGAATCAAATAGGGAACAAATAGATGAGAAAATGAGTTACAGCACATTACTACAAAATCATTGCACATTTTTCCCAGCAGTTGCATAAGCTATCACAGTACTTCTCACACTTCCACCGACTACTTGTACAATTGAAAGATCGTTTAGTACCTTACGATGTGTTAAAACGTGGCTAAGGTCAACTATTTTCAACGAAAGATTAAATGGGCTATGTTTACTAAGCATTCACGGGGGAAAAGTTTCACGTCAAAAACATCAATTGATAGAAGATATTATAACTGATTTTGGGAAAGAAAAAAGAAATATTAAATTCTTATTTTCAAGCTAAAAAGGAAACACTATTTAATATAATAAGACTTCTTACTAGTTATGCTCATTTTGAAATAAAACTTTTCGTAAGTTATGAAATATTTATAAATATTGGGCTTATGTGTGGATTATCATTTTTTATTATTCAAAACTTTGAATATACATATTTTTATATTATATAATATATATATATATATATATATATATATATATATATATATATATATATATATATATATATATATATATATATATATATATATATATATATATATATATATATATATATATATATATAAAATTGGCCCCACCCTAACTTTTATATATATATATATATATGTATATATATATTTATATATATATATATATATATATATATATATATATATATATATATATATCTTTTTATTTTTATATTATTATATTATTTTATATATATATATATATATATATATATATATATATATATATATATATATATATATATATATATATATATATATATATATATATATATATATATTATATATGTATATATATATATATAGAGTATATTTATATATATATATATATATAAATATAGATAGAAATATATATATATATATATATATAGTATATATATATATATATATATATATATAAGAGTATATATATATATATATATATATATTATATATATATATAGGTATTGAAAGAAAGAAAGAAGATATATATACACATATATATATATATATATATATATATATATATATATATATATATATATATATATGTATATATATAAGTGTATATATATATATATATATATATATTTAGCCGTTAGATCCGTATAAATTCAAGGACATTTCTCGATGGGTCCTACCGACAGGTCGTGGTTTTCCTAAAGACCATGACCTTCCTGGGGAGTGACAGAGGTAGTATGAGGTTATAGAGCATATATATAAGAGGTTATATAGAG
>JABUQX010019216.1:0-2500 GCA_015478945.1 Trachelipus rathkii
AGTTTAGAATTATTTTTCACTCTATCTCCTCAGGCCTGCGTCTTCATCAACCCAATAGTTGGTGGTAGTGAGGGTCGCCCATGTATGCCCTTTTCCTTTTCCCTGAAGCACTTCAGACACTGTGCCCTTGATTCAGGCTTGTCTGATGACCATATTGTGTACTTCTGTATTTCATGACCTGAATAGTGATTTTTGATAAATTAATATATGCTTAGGTTACGTAAGCATTAATTGATTATTTAATAAAATACAGGGAGCACGAGAGCGAGGTATCTGTATGGAATAGGGCGAATAGATCAAGAGTGAGGGTTGTACAGATGGGTAATCTGAGGGCGTTCTTGGCAGTTAGGAGATTGGATAAGATGAGGAACGAGTTTATCATGGAAGCGTGTCTTGCTGTTGCGGGTAAGGGAAAAGACTGCCAAATTTGATGAGGATTTTGTAAGATGGTTTGGACATGTGGAGAAGGTGGAGAACACCATATTGGTTAAGGAAGTGTATAAGAGCACATGTGAGAGTGTTTTGCCTGTCGGACGACCGGAAAAAAAGGTGGATATATTCAGTTAGAGATTGTTTACGAAGTAGCGATATGAGTATTGGGCAAGCAAGAGCGATGGTACAGGTACAGAACAGGGATTAATGGAGGGGGTTTGGGTTTGTGAGGAGATTTATAATTTAATAAATTTATTAAATTATAAAAAAAAATATTAAAAGAGCAATTGCTACTTTAAAAATACTTTATATTTACCTCGACGTCTACCTCTGTGAGAGGGGAACCTCCCTTGGGCTGCTAGATGAGGATGGTGTTTATGGCTTCCATTTGGTTTTCGACCCTTAAAACCTCCAGAAGGACCATCACACTATCATATAGGGAGTTCCATCTGCAGAAATAAATATAACTTTATATATAAAATATCAAAAACTTATAAAATGAACTTGTCTATAATTAATCGGCAACAATTTCTTACGCTAAATTTCTTTTTTTTAATAGTAACTACTACTACCTTGTCACCACAGGAGTCTTCAGTTTTCTTTTGGCGACAATCTTGATCTGGTTGGCCACCACTGGGGCCCTGTTCTGAAGGTCTCCACAGGGCCTGGATCTTAGCTATGGTCCTCCTCCACTGTGAGCCCCCCTTGCTCCAGCCCTGTATATCACTCACATCTGTTGTCGCCAACAGATTGAGTGTGTGAGCACTGAAACAATAAGATATTTAATTCAAGAAATTCAAAGATTATTAGTTAAATCTTAAAGGACACTTCTTTATTTTCTAATACTTATTACTTAATAATATTATTAATATATATTAGTAGCATTTAGCAATAGTTTTCGCGAATTCTAAGTACCTGCAGCGGTGTTGAGGCGGCAGACTTGGGTTGTCACCCTCAGCCTCAGGAGCTCCTGGAGATCCACAATCTCCAAGTCAGGATAATCAGGGTTCATAGGAAGGTTCTCCTGGTCCTGGTTGGACTCACCAAGCGTTGAAAGCTGCCACGTAGTTGGTGCCATTGTCCGTAGTGGTGGCCTTCACCTTACCGTGGATGCTAAACTCATGATGAATCTCTGTGATTAGTTTCCCCAGTAACTGGGAGTTTGCCTTTCCTAAAGACAATAATTTTATTGTTTTGTCTGTAAATTAATATAATATTTTAACACCTCATATGTTTCTTTGGTGTATGAGGACTAAGGATTAAAATGACAAAACTTTAACATTTTAATTTTCTTACCTTCACCTCCTTGCGGCCAAAGTTGCATGGCACCTTTTGAGGTTGACCCTGTCAATCCAGTGACTGTCATTCCCAAGAAGGACCTATTGTGGGCGGTCCAACTTCGGCTGTAGTGGCCACCCACTTCTGGTGGAAGAGGTTTTTATCAGTCGAGTCTTACCCTTTTGCATCAGCTTTTCAATATCCCTGCTCAAAGTCCTCCTTGAGGTGGGATGAAACTCGGGATTAATGATTTAAAACATCTCCTTCGTGTAAGGATCATCAGCTAAATCCAGTGGCATCATTGAATGAATGAACCACCTAATGATGAAAAAGTAATTAAGGTAATAAATCAATATATTTTAAATTTTTAATAAAAATATTTTTAAAACGTGAAGACGCTAAGTCGCTCATATATAACCTATTTAAAAAAAATTGAGTTCAATTAAAATAACTAATATTATGTTTCTGAATTTTTTCACCTGGTGTTACCTTGTCTTGCTCTCTGCTGGCTGAACTTTGACCTGAAGCTCTCATCCAGAGACATCTGACGCTTGCGAGACTCACTCTCCCTTGAACTGAAGCGACCGCGCTTGCTAAGCCCTTTAATGGCTGCAGAGAGGTGAGGGAGAAGGTCATTGTGCATCTGGTATATAAAAATAATACAAACTTTAATTACAAATTTTTTAATTTTCTTTGATAACATTTGTATAAAGTATCAAGACTTTATACAAGAGTGTTTAAATCTTGATAACTAATTAACTAGCAACACCAGTTAGTTGTTGTGATCTTA